>JAFFZH010014712.1:0-33845 GCA_018420115.1 Euura saliciscinereae
AAAAAAAATAATCTCGATGATATACTGTTATTGGTTTCCTTTTAACAATTGAAAGATTTGAAGAAAAATCTAGAAGCGTTCAGCCTACAACATTTTGAGAAAAAAAATTCGTTACATAAGAATGAGACTGCAGTTTGCGGTATCACTGTGATAAGAAGGTTGACCGGAAGTAAGATACTCTTGCCGTATCGCATAGACCGTTCCAATAACTGTACAGTTCATGTGGCATGGCCGTAAAGTAACCGTAAAGTGTTTGGGCGGAGTTGTGTACTTAGTATAACCCATTGGCTTTGCCTTGGGCTCGCGATGATAATTTTTTCTGGGAAAGGCATTGAAAATCTCTTTGACGCCAGTTGAGACACGCGTCGAACTACTGCGCATGCGCATAAGACTGCCGTAAAAAGTGCCAATTCGGAAGTAAATAAGTAACTTCCAAGATAGGTGTGTTACGTACGCGTACCCATATCTAGTACCGATGACGAGGAGAGTAAAGATGAGAAGAAATACGTCATAATAAGTAATTGGTACTTACGGAAGATCAGGAAGATGTGATGCGAGGAGGTATGTCTACTCTGAAGTATCGTGGAAAACTGATGGGACTGACGCGACGGACCCATCGCAATAACGGACCTGCATGCCTCCCCCACTACCGCAGATCTAGACCCAATGTGCCCCAAACGGCGAGGGTGTAGCGCGACGGAAATGCCCAAGGGACCATTCAGCGAATACGTTTGATTTTGCCGAATACGCGACTACACTGAATTCGTAATGATACATTCCAGACCCCCTCCCGCGCTGTGTAATAATGGTTCGTTAGACCGGACCCGCCCTGAATAGTATATCACAAATCTTGACCCCTCCCTTTTTGTATATCGATTCAGAATCATTCGATCTGTTACTAAAATTGCACATAATGGAAGATATTCGGGGTATTCAAAATGCAAAATTTGAATATTGCGCATAATACGCATTTATTTGTTCCGGGACAAGATGTTAATCCTCCGTAGTCACACTGGGTCAATTTGGCCCATACGTCAACTTTAGGCTTAATTATCTCGACTATTTCCCAGTCTAAATGGGACTTCTGGCGGGAAGCACTTTCAATGCTAATATAGTCCATTCTCCAAAATCGATCCTCTTCATATATCAAAATAAATAGTACTATTTTTGGAACGCGAAGTAGCTTTTTTCAGAAGTATAACGTCCAAATTTGGCTTAAAAATATTGAAAATTGACAAAGTTATGATTTTTTCAAGCGAAAAAGCGTCTTTTTGGCATTTCTTCTTCGTCATGATTTTATTCAGTAAATTGCAATTTTTTTTTCTAAAAATCAATTTTTCGTCCATAATTTACAAAGTTTGAAGCATGTTCTGTAATTTTTCTAAATACTCTGGAGTGATAGTTTGCTCACAATCGCTTTTTGAAAACTGACTGGGTCAAATTGACCATGTGTGACTACGGTGATATTATTTGGTAGTGTGACTACGGAGGGTTAAGGCAGCCCTTCATTTATTTCTATACGGCATTTTCTCGTGCCAAAGCACGAAATCCATGGCATACACAAAAACAGGACGTCACATTTTTCCGACCCCCCTCCCCCTCAAAAAGCGAACTTATTCATTGAATGGTCCCCGAGCACAATGATATAGGAATTATGAGGAAGAGTTTTATATCTTTTCTTGTATTTGAACGTAATAAATAATAACAGGGGATATTGTTCAGTCAGCACTCACTTTGCGGTTACTAAAGAATTGAACTCGTGCGAAAATCGAGAGTAAAAAAAAAATTATGGTGTTTGTACTGTTTTACGTCACTCTCTGTCTCTCCGGATCGGCTTGGCTTTTTAACGGCTATGAACTTCCCTAGTATATTTTCAGGTTTATGTATTACATCCTAAGGTGCAACGTGATCGTCTCTACGTTAACTGAGAATCGTTAAACTCGAAAAACCTTGACTAATCTTTAGAATTTTCAATCATTTTCAACACGGTTAAAGAAGACGAACGATTGCATTCCTATCTTTTTACCCACAGAAATGGACGATTGCAAACTGACAGTAATCTTATACGACGTACGAGTTCCATGCGACTAAAACTTCATTACGTCATATACGTTACTCGATAGCGCACTGTTATGACCGTTGCAAGCAAACTAGACTAAACAACACACTCGAGAGTGCAGCGACGATATCCGATGGCGTCATGCGTTACGTACCTAAATAAACTTTGGATAAGTATATTTTGGACACTCTATCATTCGTATCTTTACAGTTTGAATTTTAACGGACTGTGCGAATCAATCAATCAATTGAATGATTGAAAAAAAAAAATGGATAAGTATATTACAGTCGAAGGCGAGGAAGACGACGAAGCGCTACCCCATATTCATTCATATCATATTCATTCTCCGATTTTCGAGTGGCTCAGTGCTCCTTACGGCATCACTTGTAGGCTTGTAGCCACATCTGATACAAACATTCCAATCCTCGATAGATTCTTCTGCACTCTTCTCGGCTTGAAAACGCCGCTACTTACTATAAGAATTCTACAACTTTCAGCTGTTCCAAAATAAGGAATCGGACAAGTAGGGCAGAATAATTTTTATTATGGCAATAATAACAATATAAAGGTAACAATGCGATACGATAGAACGGAGATCACTAAATTGGATTACTCGTGGCCAAAGAATGAGTGCCAATGCCCCCCCCCCCCCCCCCCCCGTGCAGTTGGCATTAATCTTGTATACCTTCATCATTCCAACGCATATTGCATCATGCGAGGTTGAGCAGCATTTGATAAAAATCTCATCAATACTTATAACAGTATGTTTCTATTCAATCTTCGCTCGTCCTGTTGCTGTTTGGAAACGATTCACTGCCGCCTTCGTCACTGCTGTGCATTCTGTTGATCGCCTCGGCGCCCGTGTAGGTCTTCATTTTATCGGTTTCGAGCTCCGTGTCGATAACGTCTCCATCCTCCTGATAAGCTTGGTCCGACAAATTCGAATGGATCGGTATGTACGGAGCTTCCATCAAAATAATACTGCCCGGTGGCACAACGTCTTCGACGATGGAACCAGGTTTCAAGGTCGTAGGGTCCTTAGCCGCTACCTTAGGATAGCTATCTTGGTCATCAAGATCTGCGTCATCGGATGGAGGTACCCGATCATCGAGTAGGTTATCGAAATCAGACGCGACGTTTCTTTTCTCAGACATCCTACCCTCCCTATGTGCAGCATTTGGCTTCTCCAAGTATCGCGCCATACCCTTGTCTATGAGCTTGTCGATCAGGTTTTGTTGTTCTTCTAGCGATGGAACGTTCTCACTATCGGCGTCACTGTCTTCATCGAAGACGTCGCTTCGGGTCTTCGTCGCGCTTCTCTTCCTGCACGGTTTGGAACACTTGCAAGACTGTGACTGTTTCGGGGCTTTGTCTTTGCAAGCACTGAGTTCAACCTCAACCTCTTCCCCTCCGGAACGAGATGCTGGCTTCACACACTGGACCTTTCGTCGTTGCTCACCTTGTTTGCCTCCACACGCACTGCACTCACTCCATTGGCTGACGCGCCAGCTACCGATGACAATGACCACACAATTAACAGATCATAATCAGAATGGCAGAACATACTTAGCGTAGCAGGGTGTTGCGTTGCATATTCGGCTTTTGGGTTCTGGACGCTTCATGTCCTTGCAGAAGGAAATACTGACTCTGCCAGTCAGTTGTTCGATGCAAGACGCTTGTGCTATCTGCACATGATCGTGATAAAATCGGGTGTGATTATTCAGAAGGGACATGATAATGAACAGTAAATTTGACCTATTCATCATTTACCTGGGTCCCACCACCACAATTTGTAGTACACGGACCCCAGTCCAAAAAGTCCCATGTATACTGCGGTGTGTAACGTCGAGACTTTCCGGACGGGGTGAAGTATGCCCAATGAATTCCAGGGTTCTCGTTGGGGTTGTAAAAGGCGTACTATCGCGACAAGAAAACAATTGGTAAACGATATAAGAAACCGTGTTACCGGATGTATGTAATGGAGCCGATAATTTCATCCAGCGTTGACGTACTTGCAGTTGAATGTCTTCTTTGATCGGGCCTTTTATCGATATTTCTTCTTTCATCTCTTCGGGATGATTGTATATTGCGATGTCGCCAGCACAAGGATATTCACCAATTCGTTGAAGGCGGCTATAATAACAGTGTCTCTGAGTCAGCTTCGAATTACGTGTAACACAGGACATCCCAAGGCGTACGAGGGGTGTTCTTGCAACATCTGGTTGTCTCAAGTAGACTTGTACGTCTTAGGATATCATTTGTTGTAGGTGAAAGATTCTCGACTCACTGTGCCCCGTTGAGTATGTATGTTTCGCTTTTCTCCAGCTTTATTGCCAGCGTGTTTTTACATGGCTTCTTTTCGATTACCCTTATATTTCTACTTCCTTTCGGCACGGTGACAATCTTTTGATAGTCTAACAACAAGGGTGTTCGAATATCGTTACCAATGGTCTGATGCCATTAACAATTTCACACTCACCGCTCTTTCCGATATCGGTATAGTCACCCTCGACCAAGGTGCACTGAGTACCACTTCCGCCACAAATACCACATTGGTCTTCCAATACGTCTGAATCTAGTTGCCAGTCGCAGCCAACGTTCTAAACCATTTTGAAGGTGACTTTTAGAGACAAATATTACAATGGATCAAAATTGAAGAGCATTCAGAGATTTGTAATATTAATGGCGTAGATGTTGAGACAGCAGCTAACCTTGCAAACGCCACTGATACACATATTGTTTGTTCCGGATTTGCACGGAGTTCCATCCTTTACCATGGGTGCAAGTTTCGCCCATGCTGAATTTTCGTTGATGCAAAACAGAGCACAAATATCGATATCTTTATTGTTAAATGGTACAGGCGTCCATTTGTGGTCACCATCCGACATGACGTTCGCATTGTCATACGCTGAGCACTGCACACTTCTGAAGGTTGGTTTAGTTTCGTCGCAAGGCTGTAAGGAGTACCGAAAACCGGATTCAGACGAGAAACTATAATCATGCTGTATTTATCCCCGAGCAGGTTACTAACGGCCGTGTTGCATATCGTGAATCTTTTCCTCTCGCCCATACAGTATCTTCCACCATTCTCTGGCGGCGGATTGTCACATTCTCTTCCGGCAAAGCTTACACCACCGCCGCAAGTCCTGGAGCATTCGCTCATTCCACCCCACTTACCCCAACCTCCGTGTACAGCTGCAGGTCGCTCGCCGATTTCAACACACTTGTGGTGTATGCACCACTGAATTAGAAAGGTGATTTACAATGACGAACAAATCCTGGACAAACATTAGAAAATTTGATATCGATACCTTATTCTCTGCACACTTCGTTCCGTCGGCTGGAGGTGCTTTGGACAGGCATTTCTGTTTTTTACCTTTCCGTCGGCACCATAGGTGTTCACAAATGCTCTGGTAAAAAAAATATGTGTAGCATATTGTAAATTTGAAACTAATCACTTGCTTTCCGTTTCTTAAAAATTATTTTTCAATACTATGATGTAACTCTGAGTTAACATGCCAGTTGAAAAGTATACGATCATCTACTTTCATTTATCAAACAGATTGAAGGTGAGGTGCGCTTCGAAAGGTCACGCTCCCGCGGATAGTAGTGTAGAAAAAAAGTATTTGCAAGGGTCCCTTAGTGAAATTCAAATGTATCCTGAAATGTTATGTGTCTATTTGAAATAATTATTCCTGACGTCTTGATGCGTGCTTTTATAGAGCATGTCGCAAGTATGAGTGACTCGTATTAGCGGCTATGGAATTGGACCTGCACGTTGTTGTACCTCTCCAGAACCACATAGAATTGATTTCGGGAACGCCATGTTGCACTGATATTGTCCGTCATACATAGCTCCAGGCAGCATTTCAGGAAGTTTGTATTTTTCATTGGGTTTTTTTGGATTGTTAACGAGGCAATCGCCCAAACCGGATCTACAAGAACGAGGTTGTAAATACGGTGTCGAGAGGCGGGTTATTAGTTGACCACTAAAATCGAACTCACTCCATGAAGGTTGTGATGAACTTTCGACTGCATGTCGACCACTTGTAGGTGGAGATACTGCCGTATGGTGACATGACAAAGTCACTTCCGTCCTTGTCTGTTGGCGCACATCCACTGAGGTCTACATCGTCGTGTCCACATCCCAATCTGTGAAAACATTTCGATTGGGTATGTTGGGAGCTGAGGGAATTGTCTGGGGATATTCAATGAATATTGCACACAGCGTTCTGACAAAATATAATCTTTATTGATGTTCACTCTTGCGTTGACCAAGCTCTACTACTTAACTATGGCCGTTGGCCGCCTGCGCACATCTTCTTGGGTGTTGCGCAGCCCCACTCCTTGGCACACTAGGAAGTATAGGAAACTACTCTCAACAGGGTATAGCAATATAGCAATATCTTGTATAGCAAGGGAATCAGATTCATCGACACTCACGTATGTCCAATTTCATGCGTGATGGAAACTCCGAGTTCGAGTCCAGAGTCTTCGACGAGGCAGGCGGAATTTGGAGAATCGCAGGCTGAGCCCGTTGCAGCAATACCTTGGACTGAACAGGGTTCGTCTGTTCCCGCGCAAATATCGTATCTATAAATCAGTCGCACCCGAAACTCGATTACGACCAAGATAAATCGGTACATACTGCTCTTTGAAGTCTAAAGAATTTGAAGGCATGCCAATTATCATAATATGCTCACCTTGTGATCAAAACTCCGATATCGTGATGATTGGGGTGTTTGGGATCTGGCGGATTTTGCTGATGTTGCCACGCGGAAAAACTGTCCAAGGTTTTCTCAGCATCCGTACTAATGAGTAAATCTATCTGTGAACTCACAGATAACCAAGTTCACGCAAGATAAACATGTAATAACGAATAAGAATGATTACTTTTCAACGATATACAAACTTTGAAACGAGCAGATGTAAATTTGATGTCAAAAACGCATTCAGATGCTTGGATTGTCAGCTTTGAAATGCGTTTTCGACATCAAATCTCTATCTGACTGTTTCAAACCCCTCCCATTCTAGACACATGAAATGGGCGATCCTGTATATGTAAACGAAAGGTTCGCCAGATACTGTGGCTGGGAATAGTTTAAATGTAACGAATATCGAAGAATAAGTTGAAAGATCGACGCGAACTGACCTCCTTTTCTTGCTTTTCCAAGTAAACTATCCGGACCACAACGACGTCCATTTGATTTCCGACGCTCGCATCGTGATAGAGATCGAACACCATGTTCATAATCGTAAGAACGTACTGCTCGTAATCCGTGCCATTGTGGTAGTCCAAGAATCTCTTATCACAGAACACACCTAATTCGAGATAGCGGTGGACACTGTGTGTAGCTGAATTAGCCCGTTTCGATAATGTTTCGTTGGCAGTCATTCGATCCCTGAGATTTTTCTTTTGTATCTGTTCAGCCCAAGCTGTTTCCCAATTGTCTGTAAGAATTTTATCACAAAATAAAATTTGTTGCCCGATATTTGTCGACTTTATTTTATGCGGTGAAGAGTTCATTGTCTGTTACGCCGTGCAGATGAAAGTCATACTTTTAGTTGCACACTTCAAGTGTTTTTTTGACCGCTTGTTGAGGGCTTCCCTCTTGTAGACCATATGAACGTGCTGACCAGCTTCATCGGGTACCGCCTCTTTCAACGGCTCGATCAAAAAGCGCCCATGATTCGTTTGCACGTATCCGGCCTTAGAAGACGAACAGTGGTCAGTGGATGAGATGCATCGCTAAGGTGCTTGATACTAACCACACCCTCGCAAAGAGACAAGGCTGCTCTTGAGTTATCATGTCCTCTGACATGACCTCTGTAATGACATTGCAACTCGGGAACTCTTTTGAACCGTATTCCATCGTTGAGGGCACCTTCGCCGCGCGTCTCCACGACCAAATCCGGCGAAATGAAGTCGTGATTAGGGGTCAACTCGACATGGTGATCAAGGCTATTGAATGGAAGTACCAAATGTAGCTTATGGTCCGCCAAGTCGTCCACAGCGTTCGAATCGACGGCTCGCTTTTTGCGCGTCTCGAGTTCCTGGAGGTCGTAGAAATTCGGCAAGTCGAAGGTCAGGAAGCTGCCATCTTCGGCAATCCGACGCGGTATCAGGAGTTCGGGATTGCGAATGTCCCGCGTGTATCTGCCTGGATTATTGGTACATGGGACGTACCACAATTTTATAGTCGTGATTGCATGGTCCAAAATTCGAGAATTGACCATTTGGCGTTATGTGTGGACTATGATGTAAAATGAGGAATAGAATTGCTATGGAGTTCGATTCACGCATTGAAACTTGTACAGCTCGGGGTGAAGGCCTACTTACCTACCGTGATAAGTGCCACCATCTGTCCCTGAGATGTGCTCAGCCAACATCCCGTAGCTCAGGCCGAAAGCAGCCACGAAAGAACTATAAAATATCAAATGTGCGAATTCGTTGTTCATAATATCAGCATGAATCGGGATTCAGATTAGAGAAACGATGACAAGCTGTCAGACGGCAGTATCGATTCGTGAGTCGTGAGATGAACCATCTTCTGTTTCTGAGTATTCATGTGTGCTACGCTTGCTTCACTATATAAATGACTGACAATGGGTTCAATTGTAAGATTGGCGCGAAACTATTTCAATTTTTCGAATTTTTAACGTACGACCAATTTTGATGATTACAGATTAGAGATTTACTTGGAATCATTCGTTTGGTTGACGATTTTACGTCAGTGATGATGAGTAATAAATGACAAGTAGAAGCTTGCCCCTCTACAGTTGGGATAATTGCCGTTATGGAAAATGGATATTATTTGTTCGGTGAGTCCATAGAATCAGTTTTATTCTTTATCAAATTTACAACCGATTTCATTTGTTTTATTGGTCACAATTAATTATACATTATTTATAGTTGAAATAGTATTATTCATCCATTACAACACATTATCAGTGGAATTTAATACATTGGAACACGTTGTAACTCCGATCCTAGCGTAACTTAGTCTTCCAATGTTGAACTTTAGCTTGCTCCGGACTGTCACAATGACTTCTGGAAGCTCCTGCTCGTCCGAATCCCCGTCACTTTCCAGGGGCTGCGGTTGTACCGATGGAGGTCGACAAACCAACTGATGTCTGCACAGCGAAGTTACGTTGCAGAAGGAATTTCCGATCTGGACTTTCACGTCAGACTCCTCGCATGCGCTGTTCAAGTGCTGCCCATCTAGTACGAGGTAGTCACCGCCGTAATACTTCACCTTATTTTCGAATTTCTCGTAGACCGGATTCGGGTAGAGAAGAAATGAGGAGAATCTGCGAGGAGAATTTGGAGAAGTTAAGATCTCAGGAAAATCTGATATCACCTTATAACGATTATCGAAATTCTGTACAAACCCACGAGCAGAAAGATCCTGGACCCCGGTAACGTTGTTCATGATGAATCCGTACTCCAATAGAAGTGGGTGGGTGGCGTCGCGGTCTTCCGTTACTTCGATCGAAGGCGAATCGCAGATCACGTTGGTGTTGTTCAGTATTCCGCACCCAGAAACGAACATTCGGTCATCATAGTAGACGTACATCTGCGGATTTTGAACAGTTTCGAAATTTATCCCAGTAACAGAGACCTTGATGCCACCGGCGGGAATCCCATTCAGTATTCCCCAATTCCTCTCGCCACCGCTTTTGACACTTTCTATCGTAGGGTCATCAACGTACTCGAAGAATCCGTCGAACTCTCTCCCGCCATGATCAAACTTCATTCTCAACCTAGCATTACCGATACTGTTGCTAGCGCTAGCCAAACATAAAGTCTCGTTCGCCTGTGTGCTGATTATCGAACAGGGCAGGTCACCGATCGTGGCCTGGATGCTGCTCCCAGCATTCAGGTGCCTTCCGGTAATCCTGATCACGGTCACGCCGCTTTTGGGTCCACTCCGAGGCGAAATCGACTCAATGATTGGATCGACAAACTGGAAGTTTACTTCAGAGGAGCCTCTGAAGTCCTCGATATTCACGATAACCGGGCCCTCTCTCTCCGTCGAATTACCAGGACCGTCGACTCGACAGACAATCTGTTTGGTCCTAACGTAGAGTTCGGGGTAAATCTGGCAAGGCAGACCAGCGACGGTGACGGAGTTGATGTCCTTGACAGTTTTTCCGAGGTTTATGCCCTCAATCGTAACGTCAGTCCCACCTTCCCAGGGCCCAAGCTGTGGTTGGACCGAGTGGATCTCCGGGTTTGTGCATGTCTCGTTCCTGTTGAGCCACACGCCGTTTCCTTGGTCGCACTGACCTCTGACCTCGCACTTGTTCGTGCTCTGGCACCATCCGCAACCGTACTTCTCCGCCAGATCGAGACACATACCGCAGTTATCCGCCATGTACTTACACTTGTATAACTCCAAGTGCAAGTTTTCAGGGTTATCCAGGGGCCTTGAACCGCCCCAGACGAGGGCGAAAGGAACTTCTATTTTGGGGGCACTTGACGTGTAAGAGAATTCTGTACGGTCGCAGTAGAGTCTATCTGCTAGGAGCTGCCCGTTCGCGGATATCAAACGATTCTCGATTTTGAATTGACAGACGAATCTTGATAGGACAACCATGTACGCCTGTGAGGAAAGAAATCAAAATGGAATGTAATTGAAACCTTGGTTGAGGATAATAGTATAGAATACGATATATTTGTTTACCCCTATGATTTGCACTTCGACGCGGATCCCTTTCTTGGTACCAGATGGGATTAGCATCTGCTGTTGACTTTCCGTCCCCGTCTTTATAGCAGGACAAAATCCAGGTCCACTTCTGTAAATTGGACCGATTTTCTGTGGGGAATGAAACCAGAGTGGAAAGTGAATTGAGAGTCATGTGATTATTCTCGGATCCATCGATGGGAATCCTCTTACCATTGGAGATTTTGAAATCGAAATCTTGAAATGATTGTGCAATTCGATTACAAGTGTGAACCTTATACTAAAAATAGTCTCGAAAAATCGCGAATGTCACTGACTGTTGTACGGTTTTCCGAAATCAATGCCTGTCAGTCCATGGTAATCATCATCGATCTATTACAAAAAATACTCACGTTGACTCCAGTGACCAATACATCATTATGACAATTCTTTTGTTATGAGTGCATCTGTGCCCATCGATGCACCAGTCGCAACGAAAACTGGAAGATACACACTGCGTGCTGAACGAGTTGCACTCAAAGAAAGTAAATTCAGTAGCAGCCAGATCAAAACCATTGTCCATCCTGACGGACAGTGTAGCGATGAAGTGATGTTGACCTTGGGGAGTTGTGGGAAGGTCATTAGTTCTTGGAGTGGGACACTTGACTCCGTTGGACTTTCTGATCGTGGCATCAGTGATCAGCGTTTTACCTAGAGCTGAAAAAGCGCAGAAAAACTGTTGTCCCGACAACGTGGGAAGATTTTCTATGACCTGGTCCAAAGTAGTGGCCGTGGTTCCCTGCAGCTTGGATCTATGCATTCTTGGGGTCTCTCTCATGAATGACCTCTCTTGGAGAAAACAAATAAATAACGCCACCAGAAGAATATACAGCACTGCTTGTCAACTTCGTCATTGCCGCAAACCTGCCTCAACAGATACGCATACAGTTAGTATCAACACTGGTTTTCCCACTGATCGACTACTGCTGCATCATCCACCTTGATCTGACTGATGAACTTACCCTACTACGACAAAGAGCCCTCAATTCGTGCGTCAGGTTCACCTACAACATCCGCAGGGTTGAACATATCATCGCCTACTTCAATATTGAGGGCTGGCTAGAAGTAGACGCGAGAAAGATTTATACACTAGGGTGTATGATGTATAATGTTCTGAAAACTAGCACACCAGTATACCTAAGGGATAAGTTTAGAATCAAAGATGAGGCAGGTATGAGAAGTACTAGAGTTCCATCTGGAAATATAGTCATTAAACCATGTCGACCCCAGTATTTCACGAAGTCCTTCACGTATGGAGGCGCGGACCTATGGAATCGCCTACCTTTAGGTATAAGAAACAGTAAATCGCTAGGTACGTTTAAGCGTAAATTGCACTACTTCCTGCACTACTTCATACTGGCTAGTCAAGTACACAGCAAAAATGCTAACTACTCAACTACGTGAAGTCCTTCCCAGGTTCTTTGGGCCATGGTTTCACCTGCGGACGTGGGGCAAATGCCAGGACTTGTCGAGGAGGCCCCCATGGCAAGCCAAATCCACCTCACTCGACATAATTTCAATTCCAATGTTCACTGTGACACCAATATTAATATGTCCTGCACTAGTCTTAGGCTATTTTTAGATTTCACTTTAATTTATTTAACTTTACATTAGCTTTTATTTTGTCTTATTGAAATATTTTTTACAACATGACATATTGACATAACACCAAAATAATTTGTATTAAAAGCCTAAGCACTAATACTCTGTAAATACGGAAGCTAGCGCTTGAGCGGGGACTTGTCACAGGGCGCTTCAGAAATAAATGAATCAATCAATCAGCTGATTAGGCGTGCAGTTTTACTTTGGACACCTTTTGCTTGGTCATGACGTACAGGTGCATCTTTTGTGGGTCGAATTGCATGTCCGGATTCACTGGTGAATTCGCATCCACCTCCAAATCTTCGTACTGTAGCGCCGACGTTGGCGTGTCCACGACGATCTATAATCCAAAAAAGTGCTTTTTAGGTTCTCACCATTTCATCGCCGATCATATCGCATTTCCATTTCAACAGAATTTTCAGACATTCTTTAATATTACTTGTACAATCTGACCTGAGTAACGTTTTCACGTAGTAAAGATTTCACGTAGATTTGATTTACATCAGTATAGGAAGTGTGATCTAACAGATCTGTAATCCTACTTTCATTGTATCGTTATTAATATTATCATGAGTAAAGGACGTCACGTACCTTCTTGAGATGGCCATCGCTGGTACCAACAAAGACGACGGTATGATCATCAGTGGATGTTCCAGCAACGGCGGTTAGATGTTGGTCGAAAGATAGGACCGGCACAGCAGCGATAGGATCATTACCTGCGAGGGGCGTATTGATATCTAGTCCACAAAAGTCTTCAGAGATACGGATTTTCTGAACGAAATGGGGCAAAAAGAGGCAACAATTAAACAAAAGGTGTACGGTCCTAATACGACGCAACAAGAACTGATAGGGATTTTCACTTTGTGTGAGAAAGGAGAATGAGAAGATAAAAAGAACTGCTACATAATCATAATACACCGATTCACATACCAAGGGGCAGTGGGAAAGAGTGGCACTCACCGTTTTCAGACAAACAGGTCCGAAGAGTGATAGGAAATCCAATGCTCTTTGCCCATGACCGGCGAAACAGTTTTGAATGTTAGCCGTGAACTTTCTTCGTATAGCTTTCAGCGAATAAACGCACAGTGCAGATTCTGGCAGAGGTCTGTTGGTAGTAGCATTGCCTTCAGAGAATGCTGCGAACAGCACATCATCCTGAGCCGTGATACCGAGTTGTCCGGCAAGATTGGATCCAGCCTTGCCAACGTAGGCGGCCTGGATCAAGTTGTAATCCCTCAATTCGTTCGTACAATCAATCGGTATTTCGGTATAAGAATAGTAGTTGGGATCGTCGTGACAAACGCGAACGAGTTTGGATATAAACTTGCTGCGAGGTTTGGAGTTTTGCGGCTGGGTGGTGAGGAAGTAGCTAAAACCTTCGCTGCTGAAACCGTAAACGTAATTTATTAGGAATCGTTCCCTGGCCAGTGAATTAACGAACTGCATGGTCCCAGTGATCACGCCGGCCTCAGGTATTTCGAATCTCCTCTCCTTATCCAACGACCTCGAGCTTACAGCTGGTACTTCTGATCTATGATAGTATGGTGAATTTGTAGTGTACGAAACCCCGACGTACATCACCTGAGAGACCGGAGGGTTCGGGGGTCCAGGTGCTATGAAAGCGACCGTGGAAGAAGTGGCATCGTTTGCGACGACAGCCACTTTGACCTCTTGAGCATCGGATATATTGTGAATGTTTCTGACGGTGCACGTTCCTTGGAAAAGGCTACCGCAGGATATGAGTTGAGGAGTGGCATAGTCGATGATCAGCGCCTTGTTGACGTTGTCGGTCAGCTTTGTGACCACTCCAAGTGGACAGTCGATAGGACTACATTCTGTCGAGTCGTTTTTCGGCCCTGTAATTTCCTGCACCAGTAGATCCAAGTCCGGAGATAGCTGGTAGAGTTTGTTCACACCAGCGACGAATACGCGCCCCGAATGCTTGTCCACTACCAAATGGTTCAGACGCTGAACGTCAAGGTCGGTAAATGTCTGAACCACATCCGTCGGGTAACATGACGGCAATCTCAAAGACACCAGGGTTATGGTCAACCATAATATCTGTGGCGCTGAGAATATCCACATGTTGCAGCAGATGGAGACGTCTAAGAGACGCCACTACCGAGTCTGTCACTTTGAGGAGCACCGTCTGAATTGGTTGATGCCGATGGTACGTCCTCTTCTTCGGTTCTTTTTCGGGTTTTCAGTTCTGAGAACAAACCAATCGAACACGACTTTATACTAACAAACGAAACAGTGTTCAGTAGTTTTTCATGTGCTAGAATTCGGGTGTTCACACTTTCGGAATTCGCACATGACTATCACGCGTGCATATGTATATTCAAATCCGTCTGAATGTAAATGTAAGGTATGCTACTTATGTAACTTTTATTCTCTGGAGAAATAAATCAGGTACCGTTTACAAAAATTGACTTGTGTCGGTATTTCAGAAATCCATGGCAAGAGTAATATCCCCTATTATGTGAATAACGATCATAAAATCCAGACGAGGGATTCGCACTTACGTCGAAACACATCGGGACCATCTACAGAGAATGTAGCTGATTCAGAGTCGAATTGAATACCAGAGCACACAATTGTTCAAAAAATTAATATCTATTTGCAGGAAAATACTTTCCACTATGATCAACAAATGAATTTCCAGCAATGCAGTTAACCACTTCACAAGACGTCAGTTATCAGTTCTGACGATGCTTTTACATTGTTAGAAGGCGGATTAAAAATTACGATGTGATGAATAAAATAGAATAGAACGCTGACTGACAACACAAATTCACAGCATAGATACTTGGGAATGATAAATACCTATCTAAATGAATACCTACGTACACAGTGTACGCAGTGGCTAGTATTTCCTCATGTGCAACAAGTTTATATTAGTCGTGTCAAACAGTCATAACAGTCAAAAAGGCATACGAATGCTATTCTAAACTAAGTAAAAGAAAATCGAGAACTTTTTCTGCGAAAAGTATCGAAATGTCTTTTTTAAGTATTCAAATGGATATTTGTGGTTCCCGCAATTTATTCGAAGATGTCAAAGCTCTTCTCTTATCTGTTCAGAAAATTCCTAATTCACGTATTAACAGAAATGTATAAAGTATGGTTAGCATAACTCAACTTTTGCAAATGTTTGACTTCATGAGATGTTTAAAATTTGTGTACCAGTTCACAACCAACCCAGAGAAGAAGAGAGAAACGAACATACCTCAACGTCGAATTTTCTTCCAGAACTATTCGTCGTAGTACGAATGTCGAACTATTTATAACCTGATACACAAGATGTTTGGCTTAGATTTTCCCCACTACAGGTCTCTCTTGCCGATATCTTGCGGTCATAGGGCCACGTTGTGCTTCCCGTGTGATAATGAGATACATACACCAATTAGGAATGAAATGTAAAAACAAGCCCACCAAAAGTTATATGTTGGGTTCAACATTTTTCCATTGTATTGTTGAATACAAAAATGTCGAAACTATACATATTGAATGTTAAAATGACATAAATTTGTGTTACATCTACTGAAAAAATCTCCCAATAACACGAATATAGAGTGTACCTACTAGGACAGTTTTTCTCGTTAAATTTTTCCAGTAGTGTACGACAGATAAGACACTGTACTAAGAATTATCCTTATCCCGCAGTTTATCCATTATCTGTCAGACCGCACTGGAAACAACTAACACTACAGAAACCGACAGAAATCGCCGTGAATACGATACCCACAAAGTATGCACGTATTTTTGTATCAGGCTGGACTACCAGCTTAAATATTCAATAAATTCAAACGGTCAAACATCGAAGAACATATTTATAGGCATGTGCTGGCCAGGGGCAAATCGAGCGGTAGGCCGAATAGCCGATCGCATACAGTCGCAGATTTTGGGGTGGCAATTTTTTAGATTCGCTCTCGAGTACTCTTTTTTTTAGATTTCTATTTTCTGTTAAACAACCTTTTATACCTTTCATATTTATTCCACTCCTCCTCAAAAACAGCGCGGGCTTCATTGTACTGGCCAAGGATGGAATAATATTGAAATTCGGCCACGTGACTGCTTTTCTATCGACGAATACGTTCCGAATATAAGTCGAGGTCAATGTTCAACAGCAAAAACCCTCCGCTCATCGGACCAATACGATATGACTATGTACAGAGTGATGACCAATACATTTAAGATAACACTATTATTTCAAAACGTTCATAAAGTCTCGATCACTATTTGATCCTCCAAAGAAGTCTTGTGGTGGAAACAAGACTATAAGCTCAGGAATTTGTAAAAATCGCTTTTTACTGTCCACGTTTTTCTCCAACACATATATTTTTTGGAAATCGAGAGGTCTTGAGAATTAAATCACTCGAGAATCACTTGACTCGTTGTCCATTCGCAGTAATCACGGAATCACAGTAATTCTCGAGCGATTTCACGCAGAAAATTATACGAAAACCCTCGCGAAAACCGGTTTCGACGGGTCACGTGACCCGGAAACACAGTGAATCTAGCTATACGATGTCAAGATTCTTAGCGACTTTTGAAGATGCCTAGTGACCTTCGAAGATTCCTGACGACTATAAATTGCTGGAATCGAGTGGAATCACGTCACTGTGATTCTGGAATCGCGTGGAATCACTCGTTATTTCTGCGACTTTGTGATCATGGAAAGCCTCTTGAGATTTTATTATGAACGTTACTTGCGCCTCTTGATATGCAACCGGAATACATCCATGTGGAGCAACGGTTACGCACAGTCGATAACGACGGAACACGCCTTACCCTTGCAGCATCACGTTTGAATATAAACGTCATATTAACCCTCTAATTCCGATATACTTATTTCGTGAGTCATTAAAGAGATAAAGGGATCGATTTCATTCCCCTCAATGACCAATTTGCTTCAGCAGTCCAAGTCAATATAGTTAGTTACCGACGAAAACTAGTGAGTCTACTGAGTAGTGAGTTGACGATCGCAGCGAACTCATTTCTGACGTCATCAGCCCAACAGAACGCAGGAGTATAGCCAACCCTAAAAAAATATCTTGAAGAGAAGAAAAAAATGAAGAGATCCGCTAATTCTTGCAGAAAATAAGAAATCCGTTAATTTTTGTAGATATCTGAAGAAATTCGCTAAATCTTCCAGAAGTCTAAAGGAAATGTCTGTCTTTTGAGGAAAAAAATCTGCAGTCACATGTGGATTCTGCGCAAGGCCCAAGCGTCTCGTAAATTTGAGATGAAATTGGATGATCAGATTCGAATTTCTATAAAAATGTACTATCCATAGAAATCTGAAGAAATCCAAATGAATTTAAACCACCTCCTAAAGAATTTCTCGGTTTGGAAATTGGCAACACTGAAACGCGGTTGAGTTTCCGAACGCAATTTTAGGTGCGCGTGTACACGACTACGCAGTACTTTACACTTGTGTAGCAACTATGGCGGCGGACGCGTGGGACCGGGACGCGATGTGAGATTTCCGGGTGAATTGTCCCGTTAAAATAAATCGCTGTGGGAGACGATGAGCCGAAAAAAGGTCGTATCAATTTTCAATAAGAATCGAAAGCCGTCGAATAATCGTCGAACCTCGTTGAACGTGAACCTGAGTTACACTTCCCGCGCGAGTTCATCGGGAGAAGATGAAGCCGACGCGTTCTCTCAGATTTGCGAGGAAGACGAGGATGCGAGTATCGTTGAAAAATCCTTGCATCTGCCCGCGAAACGAAGTCTCTCGACGAAAAGATCCGTGAGCGGTAAATTAGGCGCGGTTAGTAAAATCGACAACGATCTAGCGAGAATAAAACCCTCCGTTGTGAGAATAGTCAGAATATCAACGAGCACGCCTCTAACTGCGCACGGACATGGCGACCGAAACGTGAAACGCGATGCTGAGGAAATACTCGAGCCCTCTGAGAACACGAGAAGATCGAGTGCTCTACAGAATGTTCAATTTCCATTGGAGGTAAGCTTTCTTTTACCTAATCGAGAATATTTTTGGTAAATAAATTCTGATTCTTCTGCGAAAAAAATCTAAATTCGACTAGTTGACAAGAACTGCGGCTTTATAAAGCATCGGCAACGCCCTGCAGCCCGTGTCTCATTTTGTTCGTAATTTACGAATAATTCATTCAGTCAAGTAACAAGACCGTGTCAAACGGTCATTGTAGAATATGAGATTGAAAGAAAAAAAAATTAAACCACGGCGCCATTCGTTATCACCTCAACCGACCTCGACCGCCCACGTTTTGCTTGATAATGGAAACTGCGACGAATTTCAAGCGCCACGTCAGCACCTATGTCCTTACTGGATGAATAGTTAAAAATTTGTGCCCGTACACCCGAGTAAATGTCTGTAACGTTTAAAACTATAGCAAAGGAGCTAAGCTATTCGACATTTCTTTTCATTTTTTCATACTCAGTCAATTCTATCTAGAAAACATTAAATGGGTCCATAAAACCGAATGTACATGCGTTTCTATGCTTATACACACGTAATTTACTACTAAGCCGTCAGCCCGCTGCCAAAAAGTGCGATGATAGTATAACGTATGCTCTCTAGGCTTTCGGCAGTTCTAAATATAGTGACCAATGAACAAGCAAAATTAGCGCGTCCCCGTGGAACTTGGCGTTTTTTTACTCTTAGGACCCAAGCTAATCAAATATTGTTTGGTATGCTCGGCATACACTATACTGTCGTTGAAAAACGTGATTTTATTGTATCAAAAATGCAATGTTCCACAGGGACGCACTAATTTTGATTGTTGATTGATCATTATATTTATAACTGCCAAAACCCTAGAGAGCATACTATCATCGCAGGGCCGACGGCCTATAATCCTGTAGTACAGTCATAAGTGATCGAGTATCAGATGAAAGAAATTTGTCTAGCCCTAGACAGGGTGAGGAAGATGGAAATGAATTCCTTATAGGACGAAAGATAAGTGTACCCGTATAGGGCTAGAGGGGAATGGCAGCGATTGGTAATTCGTGTTTTTTTTTCAAGTATTTATGGTATTACTTGATCACGAATCCTATTTCTTTATTGTTTGCACAAAAAAAAGTTGGATCAAAATTTACAGGGTGAAATATTCTCACCGGAAGTAAATACCATCGTTATGGAAACTTCTATGGATATCACTGACGTTCAGGGAGCAGCAATATTGGGTTGCGAGCCTGCAGCTTCAGATAGAGCAGTGCTGGATGGAAGCGACGATTCCTTTGGAGTGATCAGGGATACTGATAGTTTGAGATTTGAGCTCGCCGCGAGAATCCCACATGTGGTGATTCCGGAATCTGATCGAGACAGTCTTGACACGGTTCGCACGTCGCTGAATGTGAACACGTCGTTGGACTCGAGGTTTAGCTCAATGCCGAACGAAAGTCTCTACGATCCAAAGAGCAACAGGCTTGGTGATGTTGGGCCGGATGTTCAAGTTCATGAGGGAAATGGATCGGAAGGGATTCTGTCTTACCCTAACTCAGAGTCCTCGGATGGGAATTCCATGGCTAATACTGTAATAATAACAAAAGCAGTGATAGAACATGATGATTCACCCAGTGAGAGGAATGAGCAGAGATTATTCGAGGACGAGACTACAATTGACTTGGATTCAGAGAAAGAATCTCGCTTTTCATCCAATACTTCTTTAACGAAAAGAAAAAATAAAACAAGCTCTACTTGTCAATTGACACTCGACACCAACATCAGTCAAATCCATCAAGATGGAGCGACGGCAAGCCGGGAACAGCCAGTTTCTAGACCTGAGCCAACCCCTTTGGGTTCAGATTCTACGAACGATAGCTGTTCGTCGTAAGTTACTAAAATGCAATATTGATGGCTCAGAAGAACATTCTGAATTCAGAATCTTCTTCCTCAATGCTGTAGCTGAAGTTGAGATCAAGTCACGCCCGCAGCCTTTGTGCAACTTGAAAAATCTTGACTTCGGTTATAGTGTTGAGAACGGGATTTTCTGTGGGATAATGTTTCTCTGAGTTGACCATATAATCTTCGATTAACATTTATGTACCTAACACCTCAATTTTTTGCAATAGGTCTGCGAGTCTTCACCTGAGATTGAGTAACGGAGAGAATGAGAATGCAGTCCGTATTATTCCTGAGATTTTGCCGACTCAACCGACTAAGAAAAAGAAGAAAAAATTGTACAGACCACGGATGTCTGGGCTCATTGAATTGTCTCCGGTTTCTGTACAAATATCGGATAAACCAAGGGCAACTGTGAAAAAACGTAAAAACTGGGGTAAACCGATTAGAGGAATTTTCAATGACCCGAAAGTCGTTGCTAGCAGAATGTCTACGCCAGTTGAATCTCTTTCGGATTGTGATTTAGGGGAAATCGATGCCTCGCCAAAGAAACAAAAGAGAATAAGAAGAGTGAAAGCGAAAAAGATAGTGATAAAAAAAATGGCTGATATTAGTCTGAGAAACAGAATAAATGGAATGGAAGGGAATAATAATGCAAACGAAAGCTGTGAAGAGATCAGCTTGGCCTTGAGAAGAACATCTCTGGACGATTTTGCTCCAGAGAAGAATTTAGCTAGTCGTAGAAAGCGGAAGAGTAGACCAAAAATAATAATCGTCGCGACTGGATTGCCTATCGAGTAAATAAAATTATTCATTTTTGAATTGGCTACAATCAAGACTTGAATTTTTAGTAATTTCCATTTTCATACAATTCTAACTTTTCTTCTTTTGTAGGGAAAAATTACTAGTCAAGAGTGCTGTGGCGGCGCTTGGATCAGCCAAGCTGGAAAAGATCGTGACTCGTCACACGACGCATGTAGTTACCAAGGGCACACGGACGGTCAACTTGTTACGCGGAATCGTCAGAGGCTGTTGGCTTGTGGGTTTTGAGTGGATTTCGAGATCTCGAGACCACGGAGAATGGATTAACCCGCAGAAATATGAGATCACCAATATTTTCCCCAAAGCTGTCCAAGTGAGTTGCTCAATCTTAACTGCTTCATATTTCCATGGGAAAAGCTCAAAAGCTCATTGTCACTTGTTGATCTGAATCCGGTTTTTGTTTTCTAATAAGAATATTTTATGTGCAGGACAATCGCAAAGAGAAGCAATTGTTCGGAGCTGCGTATGTCTCCGAGTTGTTTCTTACGTGCGGCGCAATATATATAGAAGAAGATACATCCACACCACCTGAAGTTTTGAGAGAGCTGGTCCGCACTGCGGGTGGTCGTGTCGCACCGAGCCCAGTAGAAGCCAAGATTATCATTGGCCGTGGAGGCTTGAAAGAAGTTTGGATTCTGGATTCGATAACAAATGGAGAACTTCAACCGATGGAGCGGTATTGTAAGAAAAAAAATCCGAACTAGAGATTTAAGAATTTTCTGCCTCGTCTCGTCATGTGTTTAGAATATTTGATTTACTTATAATCCAAAGAAAGCTTGAACACCGGCGTTAGACGCTGATGTTGAACTTACTGCACTATAGTGGAGTAAAAATCGAGGTGATACTATAATTAGACTTTTAACACATCTTACTTCTTAGTATGATGCGATATTTATACATTGCCGCGGAATACTAGGAGTCAGATTCAAATTCCTCATTATCACCACGTGATGATGATTCTATAGGGAACCGAAAGAATAAGCTTCGTTCGTCGGAAAGACTGATATATTAAATAATATCCAAGCAACAAGCTTTCTTTTATTGTTTTGGCAATCATATTGATCCAATTAAAATATTTCCTACGCTTTGCGTTTCATGCATTGTCATTTTTAATTCTGCTTTTCCGGCGAGGACGACAAACTGTGCACAGAAACGACTAAATCATTGAAGGACACAGAGTTTTTCTTACTGCGTCCGCCTGACTGGATCGATATTTTTGCCAAGACAATTAAACATGTCGGAGAAAAATACTTTCAAAATCATGTTTATATATTCATATCTTAGTGACATATTTATTTATTCATTGATTCGTACGGGCACGAATCCAATCATGATAGTATAGGTAGAATATACAGAGAGATTGAACAGGAAACTTGAATACTAGACGGAATCGATAAGGCAAATATCCGGACTATTTCTACTTTGTGTGCCTCTGTGATGATGTCGTTCAATACATGAACCATTTCAACTAAGATCAACAAATATTCACCGTACTAGTACATCCTAAACTTATCGCACATTTGCGGGCAGCAGCTAGTATGTAAAGACTGATACCGGAAGTAGAAGTTTAAATTTGGAGTAGATATTTCGGGTGAAAAATCTATAAACGCCAATAGATGAGTAAACTACTTTTGAACGATTTTAATCATTGTTCATACTTCTTTTTACTGAACAGACATTTATACACATTGCTGTATTTTTGACGTAGATGAGTTTCGATGCCATATATTCGTGAACTTAATTGCTCAGCGAGCACATACATTGGTGATCATTATTCACTGGTCATCACTCAACTTGTGCTGAAGTGAATCAAATTATAGTCCGCTCTGGTAACTGCCGCCACTATCCCTAAGTCTCGTTCGAACGCAACCCCTCCACTACGGGCTCACCTCGGGATTCATATTTGTCTCTTTCAACAGTGCCACACGTTAACTCAATGAAATAGCGAATACATGTACACGAATGTCGCATGTTACCCGGTGGCACTATTACAAGACTTGCCTTGAATACCGACGGCGTAAATGCGCGTCAATGGTAGGGTTACCTGAGTTCCAGGAAAAAATGCTCCCCAATCCGTACCCAACGGACATGATACCAACGATGTAGCCTATAGCGAGTTCAAACTGGACAGTATGAGCGAAAAGTCTGAATACTACCAAATTCATCCTCTATGTACGTTCATGTTCACCACTGTATCAAACTTCCAGTCCAAGGATATATCCCTGATTTGTTGACCCTTAGGCATTGAGTCATTTATATTCAAGCTCTTTTCTTTCACTATTACCCACTTCTAACTTAGATCTTGAATTATCTAGGAATCATTGGCTAAATCCACGTGAATCATATTGTGTAGGAGTGGATGGATAATTCGGGAAATGAATTAATTACACGACAGATATACTCTGAACTTCTTGATCTTTTATTCTCTGAATATAAACTCTTAATCCTCTGAAAGTGATCCGTTCACACTCGTCGCCCGTAAGGGTCTGAGGGTGGAGACGCCCACGCATACCGCTCTGGCCCAGCAACCGCTAGGCCCACTTGAGACTAGGCGTCATGCGTTAGATGTATATGTCAGTGCGTCATGCACATACTTACACATATATAATATACTCCGGCAAAGCTATTTCTCACATATTGTGATAATCTTGTCAATATTTTGGAAAAAAAGTATCTTAAAGTATATTTGCTCCCTTTTCGAGTGAATACTTGACTAGGTGTACGAAACAACCTTCAGCAACTGACTCCAGAGGTTCATTCCCACATGCTGTGAGAAATTCGATATTTGCTCTTTTTTCGAGTAAATGCTTCACCAGGTATACGAAAGAATCTCCAGCAACTAACTCCAGAGTCTCGTTTGCGAATGCTGTATGAGATTTAATATTTGCTCCTTTTTCCACTAAATACTTCACCATGTCTGTTAAAAAACCTCCAGCAACTAACTCCAGAGGCTAGTTTACGAATGCTGTAGGAGATTCGATATTTGCTCCCTTTTCGAGCAAATGCTTCACCAAGCATACGAAACAACCTTTAGCAACTAACTCTAGAGGCTTGTTTACGAATTATGTAGGAGATTCGATATTTGCTCCCTTTTCGAGTAAATGCTTCACCAAGTATGCGAAACAACCTTCAGCAACTTGCTGCAGAGACTCGTTTACGAATGCTGTAGGAGATTCAATATTCGCCCCTTTGTCCGCTAAATACTTCACCACGTCCATGAAACAACCTTCAGCAACGACCTCCAGAGGCTCGTTTACGAATACTGTAGGAGATTCAATATTTGCTCCTGTTTCGAGTAAATGCTTCACCAAGTATCCGAAACAACCTTCAGCGATGAATTCCAGAGGCTCGATTAGGAATCCTGTACGAAATTCAATATTTACGAAGATTCTGAAATTTCGAAGTGTAATACATATAGATAGGCGATTACATATTCAACCTTACTTACTATTATTCATTTCACAATAGTATTCATCACTTGTCATTGATCATTCTCGAATCATTCATAAGAGCGCATGATGCATCGTGAAGTGAATGGAACAGAAAACCAAGAAAATGTTTTTTTTGTGTGTGTGTGTGGTGGGGGGGGGGGGGGGGAGGACTTTTCAAACATAATGTTTATTAATAATCAATTCATATTATTTTTGATTGAAAATATTTCTTTTCGGAAGAGTTGAATATAACCCACTATAAAAATAATCAGGGTAATGGGGGGAAAAATCGATTTGGGCCTCACCAGGCCCACAATTTTAGTCCACCCCTGGGTAGAAATATCGAAACCACAAACTATATTTTGTCATTTCCTTGTTCGAAAGTGAGAAAAATGCACTTTTCATTACAAAAATTCGCACCAATAGCGGTGGCGCTAAAAGTCGCACATTTTCTTTTGGTTTTCACTAAAAAAAGATCAATCTACAACCTGAAACAAGAAGGACCGCTCCGCAATGCCGGGCAATTCAGCTTTTCTCTACGTGTTTGCAATTTTCCGTTGAAATTTAACGTTCATATTTGGAGAAATCATTCTTTTTTTGTCTTCACATGCATCATTACTATAAATTTAGAATTTCATGGTGATATTATACTCACTTTCCCATTCCAAATCCATTTTTTAGATATTTTTTTGTGATTTTTATGAGCTTCAGTACGTTCTGAACACAACCCTGTAAATTATGCTCGGGCGAAGGTCACTTTAGAACTGGAATACAACAGCGGGTATAAGGGATCATCCCCTCACTAGACTGGAATCCGACGCTCGGACTATTCCTCTACCTGACCCACCACTTTGAAACCCCCGAAACGAAACTTGTCGTTGTTAATGACTGGATGTATGTCGAACTTGAACAACGCTTCCACATCAGCCTTTGCTTCTTTGTAGTCCTTGCCCACAATTCTTTGCAGGTAGGTGCGTACTCGAGCTTCGGCGTGAGTCTTGACGTTGGTTGCAAAGTTCCTCGCCAACTCGTTGATGGCAGAGTGGTAAAGGACCTACGCAGGTAGCCGTCGTACAAAGGCGCCTCGAGCTTACGCATTTCCTTGTACTCGCGCAACATGTCCGCGAATGTGTCGTGAATCGGGTCCTTTGGCCTCCGACTTTCGACGAGGAGATGTCTCGCCATAAGTCGAATGTCAGGCGTCTTATCGCTTCCCATCCATCTTTCGAGTAGCCATGTGGTCTCGTGGCGCAGGCGATACTCGAAGAAGAATGAGACTTCGATGATGAATCGGGACATGTCGCGGACGTCCTGTTGAACGGCCTTGAAGAGCTTCTCGTTCTTCCCGCAGATGCCCCAGAATCCGCACTTGACCGTGTACATCTCGGTCTTGTCCTCGCTCAAGTGCCCAACTCTTGCACTTGGCTGGTATTTCTTTTCCAGAGGCTCGTTTATTAATGTCGTAGGAGATTCAATATTTGCCTCTTTCTCCACTAAATACTTCATCACGTCTGTGAAACAACCTTCAGCAACTAACTCCAGAGGTTCATTCCCTAATGCTGTGAGATTCGATATTAGCTCCCTTTTCGAGTAAATGCTTCACCAACTATGCGAAACAACCTTCAGCAACTTACTGCAGAGACTCGTTTACGAATGCTTCAGGAGATTCAATATTTGCCCCTTTCTCAGCTAAATACTTCACCACGTCTGTGAAACAACTTCCAGCAACTAACTCTAGAGACTCGCTTACGAATGCTGTGAAACATTCAATAGCACCTTTCTCAATTAAATATTTCACCACGTTTTCGCGTCCGTCTTTGTGTTGAGATTGGCTACAGTAAATCCTTAGTGTAGTCGCTCGAATTTCACGAAGTTTCCCCACGAGTTGGTGGAAACACCAAACACTAGTGGTTAGGGTGTCTAAAAAAAAACCTCACTTTCGAAAATCACTGATGCATGCTAAAAAGGTGGTGCCTATTCATGAAAAAAGTAGGTTCGTGAAACCCACAGTCTATGAGATGCGATTTAGTACTGCCTCAAGACAATAGAACGAAATTTAAAAAAAAATCCAAAAAATACTGACGCATGTTAAAATTCGTCTAATTTGACACTGAAAATGAAGGTTCACGAAACCCAGACTCTTTGGGATAATATTTAGTACTGCCTCAAGGGAAAAGGGAGTAAAAGAAATAAATTATAGTAACAATTGATGCATCTAGAAAAAATTGGACTTTTTCACGGACCAATGAGGCACGCACAAGCTGGAGCTTCTGAGATAATATGTAGTACTGCCTCAAGAGGGGCGAAGTGAGAAATTATGAAAATATGATTTTTCAACAATGATCATAAATAATTTTTTTTTTTTCGTGTTGGAATCGATCACTCGGCATTGTGTAAACATACAAGATATCGATCTGGTCAGAAGAAAAAGACGAACGCTTTCTGGTTTCAACGTTTCGGCGCTCGGGTTGTCGCCCTCATCAGAAAAACTGTTTATTATATAAAGAAGGCTATTTTAAATCTAACATAAACAAGTTTAAAAAATATATAATCTAGAAGTTTTGTACCTTAAAAGCGTCAATCAGTACATATCCACAAAACACACGGTAATCCAAAGGCAGAATGCAGTAGGCTTTGATAGAGTGAAACCACTGTGAGGAAAAAAAAACTGAAGATAGAAACATTCTTCTTCTTCTTTCTCCTTTATGGCTATCACCTGAATGACATAAATCTAGGTGTGTGCCAATGTACTCTTTGTTTATTATCAGATTGTTGAGATGCTTTACATCTCGAGAAATTGAAGATAGAAACATTGACAGGCAGATTTCAAATTACAGGAGACTCACTGACCGTTGATGTGAATTTTTCTTTTTTCGTTTCTTGAATACGGTAATAGCCATCTTGGTAGTTCACAGATAAGAAAGAGACTTAGAGTCACACGATTAAAAAAAGCTGGTTCAGTCAATGTAAAAACGTTAGAAGTCAGAGAATTAAAACGAGTTTCGTGACGTCCGGATATGGAACAAAGCGTTGTGTGAATTTTTTTTTGTTCATCTATTATTTCAACCTAAAAATTTTTTTTTAATAAAATTAAAATTGAAAAAAAAAGAGATATTTACAATTTTCTTAAAACTACATGTCTTCGATGATGTTTTTGTTTGACTCGTCAGACTCCAAATTGAATTAGATTATCTGTGTGAGGGCGTCACTCCTTGTCCACTGCTGTGTTTTAGCGTGGTGTTTTAACCATGCGTCGTATGACGTTCGTCAAGGTTAAGTCTTGTCGCATTGATATGGCTCTAAACCTTTCGGTGCCTATACCATGCGGTAAGTCGCGCCGGTCGTTTCTGCTCTCGTACCAGTTATCTGGCATCGTGAAAGTTTCGGCGCTTCCGTCTCCGGAGACGCAACTCCAATTTGCGACTCTGTCGTCGCGAGTTTCTCCGTGGCCGTCTTCTTTGTGAAGCTGAAAGCCAAAGCAAACAGCTGCACCCATGTCGGCAGTTGCACTAGTCGCCGCGGATATAGCTTGGACGTTACGGCAATTCCATACCTCCGATTCGCTGCTCTCGCTCGGTCTAGTTCTAATCATTTGAGCTTCTCCGCCTATTCTATTAGTGTTTTTGAAACATATTTTGTCATTTCATATTTTGCCTACGAATAATATATAAAACACAGGTTTATTCCATAACATTGTATTTGGTCTTTTCGTGTCATCTACGAAAAAAAAGGATGAAAAAAACAACATTTAAAAAAAAGACCAAATACATTGTTATGGAATGCACCTATGTTTTATATATTGTTCGTAGGCTTTAGGTTGAAATAATAAATAAATGAATTAAACAAAAGTTATTTATGATCATTGATAAAAAATCATAATTTCATAATTTCTCACTTCACCCCTCTTGAGGCAGTACTAAATATTATCTCAGAAACTCCAGCTTGTGCGTGCCTCATTGGTTTGTGAAAAAGTCCAATTTTTTCGAGATGCATCAATTGTTACTATAATTTATTTTTTTTACTCCCCTTTCCCTTGAGGCAGTACTAAATATTATCCCAAAGAGTCTGGGTTTCGTGAACCTTCATTTTCAGTGTCAAATTAGACGAATTTTAACATGCGTCAGTATTTTTTGGATTTCTTTGAAATTTCGTTCTATTGTCTTGAGGCAGTACTAAATCTCATCGCATAGACTGTGGGTTTCACAAACCTACTTTTTTCATGAATAGGCACCACCTTTTTAGCATGCATCAGTGATTTTCGAAAGTGAGGTTTTTTTTTAGACGCTTTATATCAACTGATGACGGAGTCAATCCCCTGGCCGCACACCACAAACTCCCACCACTGTTCGGCCTTGGGACATGGCCTCTGGCACCACGTTCTCAAAACATCCGTCAATTTCAAATTTTTTGTTTTGACGGCGTTGCCTTTTTTTAGCCCTATCGTCATTTTCGACAGAACAGTGAACGCTGACAACGAGGTAGCCGCGAACAAAACTGAATCAAAATCGTTTCTAAGATAAGTGGCACGATGACTGTATACGACCGACTCCATTTTTATCGAATAAACAGCTTTTTCACCAAGACTGAAATGAAAATAATTACATATATTGTATAGAAATCGCAACCCAATAACGGCAAGAGATTACGAAAAGTCACCCGGGGGTGGAAATGATTGGAACGTTGTGTAATATTTTCTGGAATTTCTCCGGAATTTTTAGTGACTTTTAGAATTTGTCAGTTTTTTGTGATTTCTAAAAATCGCCACTCGAAAACGGCCAGCGATTAAACAGACGCACAGTGGTAGAGTTTATCAGTGGATCACGTACTATTTTTAGGAATTTTTTCCGATTCTTTTATACCAACTTTGGCGAATTGCAAGTTTTTTGGGTTTAGTAAAAATCGCAACTCGAAAACATTGCGAGCGGAAAGTTGATTGGAGGGTTGCGAAGTATATTTTAGAGAGTATTTGATTACTCGCAAGCCCGAATTCGATATTTTTTTCCAGAATCACGTACATTTTTCAAAATAACGACTCAAAAACCGCCACAGTTTGCTATGCATTCGACGAGGTACAGTTTGTTACGTCGATTTGCACAAACTTACCGAGCACAAGCGTGTATAAATCCAATTTACAGATCACAAGTGACACTTGTTTGTCCAACAGCATGCGGCGACCCGTAATGCGTGACCGTACAGGTGTTGACAAACATCATGGAGGATCCTTCTCCGCAAACCCATGTTTTCCATTGTTCGATTCCAATAGTGGCAAAATTGAGATCGGGTGATTTGTCCACCCATTCCCGGAATGCTTTCCAAATTTCTTTCAGAATTCGAGCCGTGTTCATCAACTCGAAGTCGTCCGTTTTTAATGCTCGGATTCTCATCTCTTCGGCTGCTCGCAGACCGAATTGTGCTGTTTCTCCATTCTTCCAATTTTTGTCGAAGTATTGTATCAAATGATTGTTCACGCACCGTTGTAATTGATCGTGTTCGGAAAATTGATCCCACTCGATGAATTCTTCCGCAGTCGAAGATCATTCTGGAAGTACGTCGTCGAATGCTGCTTGTGATTCTTGTATTAATTCGACGACTTCGTCCGTAGTTGATTCTTCGACTTTCTTCTTGGCTTTTCCCATTTTCTTTCGTCGGATTTTTTACTTTGGAGGTATATTCCCAATTGTCTAAAAAATGACGCATATACCACGTCAATAAACTTCTCTATAAGTTAAGCGACAGGTTTCTGCCTGCCTGCGACGTAGTGACGGATAGAAACGAACGAAGAAGCGGCCGCACATTATAAGTAGCGACGAATACAAACGAACAAACAAACAAACACGAGTAATGAAGTGATGAATTTTGAATATCGAAAAATCCAGGATACTGTTGACAAAATCGAAACTCTGGACATGCTGTTTACATCCGTGAAATCAATGTATTCGTCCATCCCATAGACAAACACCTTTCCGTTGATTAGCCTAATTTTCTTCAACTCACCTTCAGATTCTGGATCACCAGCAGCTGATTTCTTAATTTTATCTAAAGCGTTGGGCTCATCTTCGTTCTGTAGGCCTTCTGCTATGTTCCTCCCTGGGGTTGTGTCAATGAATTCTGGTGAAGGGGACCTTGAATCCATTGATAAGTACTGCTCAGACTCTGAATGTTCCTTTGAACCAGCAGCTTGAGGTGTCGGTTCCTTCTTTACTCTCTTCAGTTCTTTCTCAATTGAGTTCACTGCTTCTTCTACTGAATACTTTGAAGAGATAATGTCCCAAAGCCTTGCGAATCGTTCAAAGGCTTCTGTCAGGTTGACAGCCCACACTCCACCCTTCATCAAACCAAGTGAATGACAGTAGGCACGCCTTATTCCATTATCCAACATGCTGTTGTTATATGCCGCATCTGAGTAGCCCTTTATGCTTTCAATCCTTTCTCTCCATGGAATCCTGCTTTTGGAGTTAATGATCAGGTCAAGGCAGAGTGAGTAAAAGTACCCATACTTTCTCGCATCATCAGTGCCACTATCTGTGGGGATCAATGAAGTGAAGCTATTGTTCCGTATGGCTTGAGGAATCTCCATACCAACATAGTCATAGTAACGATCCAGATTCACTATTTCCTTCCCATGTCCCATCTTGTAACAAAAGCATACCCAATTTGGGACACAACTGGCCAATCTAGCAATAGTGACAGTATCTCTTTTTAGAGAGGTTTTCTTATCTGGATTGACTGATATTCCATAGATGCCAAACTTGTAAGTTAATGGCTCAACCCACTGGTCATCTATCTTAAGGAGAATCTTCTTTGCGTTTGTTCCCCTGGTTATGAATAAGATTATGACCAGTGCAAGGTCTTGTGTGACAGAGGCAGCTTTTGTCAAGGTAAAGACAACTTTACCTGCCCCATCTTTTATGTCCCAATCACCAATCTCATTGGCTTTGTCTTGGGCAATTCGGTAGAACTTTGTAAGCAGCACCATGGGGTCAAAACCAATATGAGCCATTGATTCAATAATCCCAGGTAAATTGTTGTAAATTGACGCTGAGATTGTTCCTTTGAAGAGTATAGTTGAAATATTCTTCAATTCAACAGGGAGCTTTGCGTTAAACTCAGCCTGAAGTTTTGTTACTTCCTCATCTGACAATCCGTCAAATGTTACTAAATTTCTAGATACCACTCCCTCAACTGACATGAATTCCTTTTCCGCCATGACGGTCACTAAAATTTGTTCCACCTCTGCCACTTCACAGGTAGTTATGAATGGGTTATGATTAGCTTTTTTGAGGTCAATTCTGATTATTGGATTATGCCTAACTATGTTGATCACAGTATCACCCTATGGACCTTGAAGCTTTTCAAGATCCCTCCTCTGATTCCTCTGATTTAGAATCAAAGCAGTCTTTGATGACGTTGGACCAGGAATTCAATTATTCTTTCCACTCCAACTCTCCCGAACTAAGGGAAAACTTTCTTATTTTTACTAACCACGATATGTCACAAATTAGGTAACTCAATCAAATGTTGTTTTTGCCTGTCTTTGTGTCGCTGCGATCCAGTTATGCAAGATGGCCGTGGCGGAGCGCGACAGGCTTCTGCCTGCCTGCGACGTAGTAACAAACAAACAAACATGAGTAATGAAGTGACGAATTTTGAATATCGAAAAATCCAGGATACTGTTGACAAAATCGAAACTCGGAAACGGCTAGAGGTTAGGAAAAGTAGACAGGTCCAAATTGATGCTTCGAACAGTTTTAGTTGTCCATCTGATCCTCTTCCAGGAATCTCTCTTTTCCCCATTCGTCGAATGAGTAACACTCCTGGTACTTGTCTTTCAGATTTTGTCCATCAATTGCAGACAATTCTCTGGGAGTAAGAGTGCGGAATCCATCAAAGAAATGTTTGGATTGAGGAATCTTCTTACACACCTTGGGTGTTGCCTTGATTGGGCTTCGGGATGATGTAAACAGGGTGTTTTCCGTAAAAGACAGTAGTAAACGGGACTATCGGCCGGACTTTCGGGGTGGCACCCTTAGACATCTGAGGCTTCGGGACCTCTGGGATTACCACCCGATTGGATACAGGCTTGGGAGGTTGAGGAGGGTGGATGGCCTTTTTAATATCAGGAATAAGATTGCCGGTTGCTTTAACAGCATTGTCAACAGTTATCATGGACTCCTTGACATGGTTTTGAAACTCAAATGAGTTTTTCAAGATGTTTTCATTCTCTTTCTTCAGTTGAGAGTTGCATTCTGCAAAGTTAGCTAACATTGCAGTCAAAGAGTCAACAAGTTTTTCTTGGTCTTTTTGTGCCATGTACAGAGCCTGAGCCAAAGCTCCTGTGAAAGTAAACTTCCATTTATTGTCCAGACCTTTGCGATCAGAAACAACTGCGCCTCTCTTGTTCAATTGAGAAGCGCACTCGATGTATAGGCTTAAAACAATCTTGTTAGATTCGTTATAGAAAAATGTCCCGAGATTTGATTCAGGGTGGAGCAATTTCCAAGCCTCAAAGACAGCCACACAGTGTGTCAAAGAAGGATTTGGAGGAAGATCAGTCAAGCTGATTCCGCAGCTGTTGAGGCCTGACTTTGGATTGGAGGGAGCAGATCTACCCCAGTAGTAGAACGCTTGGGCCTGGGTCTTGATTCCACCTCAGGATTTCTTGTTTGAGATTGATCATCCAGGTTGGAGATGTCCTGGGGGTTCTGACTGTCCGGAGCTATCCCACTATGCTCCCCAGCAACTGCAAATCCTCGTCTTAGCCTCTCCTTGTTTGCAGCAGCATACTCCTCCATTTCAGCTTCCCCTTTCTTGTCTGAAGCTGATTTCCTCCCTTCTGATACATCTCTTTTCTTGTTCCCAGGGGTGTTTGGCTTTGAACCCCGGTCAGGAGACGGGTTGGCGCTCGCATAGCCCCTATTAGCGTTATTTTTCTCTTGATAGGGCATTGTATCTCAGGAATATGATAGGAATAATCACTATCATTCAGGTTAGGAAAAGTATCACAGGGGTATTTAATTCGGGGATGCCAGAGTATTTTTGTGAATTTTATTTTATTTTGTATACCATACTATAATATGTATCCACAAATATTATTATCGAGTCGTATAATGAATAATTACACATGCGCTCTGCCAAACAGCTTTAGCACTACACCGTTGACATTGTTATTCAGTCTATTTTTATTTTATTGACTACATTTTCTTTTATGTTTATTCACACAAACAATAATTGTATTTCGAATATAGGTAAGTTTCCCGACCACCCGTGAGGTATTACCTTCGGCTCGTTTCTTTTTTTTTTTTCTAACAAGTGGAAAGATCGCTAATGCGCCATATGAAAACCACTCTGGAAATGAAAACGTGCTAACGGCGGGC
>JAFFZH010014714.1:0-13882 GCA_018420115.1 Euura saliciscinereae
AAAAAAAAAAAAGAAATGTTTCCGAATGCTCATTTTTCGATTCTATCCAAATTCACATCAACGAGTCGAACAAGTTAGGAATTCACCCTGTATACTGTATAAGTATACAAATCGCTAAAGATTTCGAGGTGTAATGATACGAAGAAAAAGGTAGGATACCAGGAAACAGGATTTTAAGGCGACTATACGATAAAAAGAATTTGAAAAAAAAACGAAAAATTGATTGACAAGTTGATCGATTTACCTAATTGGCGGAATTTACTTGACACGCAAGAAAATTTGAAATGAGTTGATATAATTTATTGTGGATGAGATAAATTTTATTTGATCAATCATATTTTGTTATCTAAAAGCAGAATAATTCAAATTTACTTGCTAATATATAGATAATAATATTGTATTTCGTGTATCATTATGAAAATTGAAAATTGAATGATAAAAAACCTTCTTCTTTATAAATTTTTTTAATTAATCTGACTAGGCGAAACCAAATTGATTAATTATTGCTCCCTACCACGGAGAGATTCTTCGCAAACCTTTGAAAGACCATAAAAAAGAAACCATATAGAAATAGAAAAAATAATTTTTTCATTTTTATTTTTTCTATTCGATCTGTTTTATTGGTGCGGACTAAGAATTAATTAATTTATAGTCCGATAAATTGAAAAAACGTAAAATTTAACGTTTGCGAACAACGTCTCTTTTTATCAGCATCTCCTTCTTCTATACATACAGGAATTATTTCTGGACGTGGATTAAGAGTTTTATATAGGTGGGAATCTGGGTCACAGTCCTCGAGCCTCTGACCCTCCGAACCCACCGCCACACTTCCTTATCGCTCCTGTACCTAATTGGAAAGATATTTTATTGTTAATAATAACCAGCGACGTATATATACGTCAGTCATATTGTAACACAGATTCATTTGTATGACGTGACACGACACGACGGTCTAGTTGTGTCTCATTTTACAATGAAATATCTTGAAAGTCATTAATTATTTACTTAAATCTGAGGGATCGTATCTAAATGAGTTCGATACACATTCATTGTTTTAGGTCTTTGACATTTTTACATAAATTTTATTCGATTCGTCAAGTCGAGTTAATTTGAGGATATAAACTATTTCAAGTGTCAGTTATCTCGTTGATATGTGGAAATGTATGAAATTCTGTATGAACCGTACATGAACCGTAGATAATAATTTTTAACCGATTTCAAACGATTCTTTATGATTTCAAAGTATGTACACTTTCTTATATTCTCAATTTCTTAATTGATTTTTCTTTCGTTATCATGACTCCAAATTAGTGAAAGATGTCTGTCGTCTGATGTACCTAACAGTGATATCGATTTGTTCATCGAATGAATTTATTGGATTATTATTTTTCTGAAGATAGTAAAAAAGAACAAAAAAACATGACGTGTGCGAAGTTCTGATTATACTATCGAGAACGATAATCGAAAGTAAAAAAATTACAGGTCATTGCCAGAATTATAAGACCGTATATCTTTGTAACCTTTAAAAAAAACTGTGTTCACGTTTTTGAAAAGAAAAAAAAACACCAATTAAACACTGATCCGAGTGAATTGATAACAAAAATAAATTTGTGTCGTTTTGTCACGAAACGGTGGGAAAAAAATCTCTATACTCTGAATGTAAATGTGAACTTTGAAAATATTAATTTATTGGTGCTAATTTTTTACACTAGCGATGATAAAGAGCTCAAAAATCAATTCTAAAAACGTGAAAACCATTTTCACTTATCTCAACCTGTCGAGAGGTTGAATATGTTGTAATTCATTGAATATTGAAGCTATAGCTATACTGCTGTGAATATACGAAGTGAGTTGGAAATTGAATGTGGTTTTTTCCAGATTACGTAATTTCCTTTTCATAACCGCAGTTTTCTCGGGAACAAAAATGACAGTATGATACTAACTGATATCCCGACAGGGTGTCTAGCTGTCAGGGAAATCTGGAAAACCGAGAATTGTCAGGGATTTTGAAATCGTCTGGAAAAACCGGGAAATGTCAGGAATTTCGTACACGTATCTGGAATTTTTCCATTTTTTCCTCTCCATTTTGATAGCTGTAAGATTTTGAATAGGAAATAGCGAAAAAAATGTCTTATATCACAGTGTGAATTGAATTGAGAGAAGAAATTTAGTATTCAATTGACGCTAGACACCCTGCCCGACTGTATTCATTATAACTTCTCATATATAGAAATTTACTTTCAATCGGAGAAAACTATCCAATGTCCTGGTAAATAAACTGTACATTTTTTTTTCGGGAAAAACACGGTTTTCTACTAAAAAAAATTCATACCTTTTTCGATTTTCAATATTTTTTCACAAACATTTAGAACGATACTCTTGAGTTGTAGTACTTTTATCAATAAATTGTTTGATACGGTGTCTTTCAAAAAGTATATTTATTTCGAAGGTTCAACTTGACGATTCAAGGCTTGAAAGGATGAAAGAATGAAATTTGTTTATTTAGATCCTGTTCATGAAATATCGAGGCATTAACGTGATTTCATTGATTAAGGTGAAATGAAAGTCACGTGACCTCGATATGATTTACACTTGGAATTTTCAAACGCTATTTTCTCAGCCAAAACACATTCGATTGATGTGAAATTGATATCAGTGACGTAGAAAAACTGAATGAAGGGCCTGCCAATCGTGGATTTTCGAATATCGAAAGACATAATCAGAATTTTGTGTAACAATATTGTTCTGTAACCCAAGGAGGTGCTGCCCCTCGTGGAGAGAAACAATATTGTTAAAAAACTGTTATTACGTCTCGATTTTCGAAAATCCACGATTGGCAGGCCCTTCATTAAGTTTTTCTACGTCACTGATATCAATTTCACATCAATCGAATGTGTTTTGGCTGAGAAAATAGCGTTTGAAAATTCCAAGTGTGAATCATATCGAGGTCACGTGACTTTCATTTCACCTTAATCATAAAAAATGACCTGATTAAAAAATGATAAGAGTCACACTGGATAATTCAATTCGTTATAATATGATGCTTTAGGTACATCTCGGTTAGGCATACTCACATGTTATTCGTAATTTAATTCAAAGGAAGTCCGATGTCGACCTCTGATGACAATCAGTGGATATTAACCTTCGATTTATCGGTATAATGTAACAAATTTTTAGCCACTACCTAGAGCCAGGTTCTTTGACTTCGATTCAATTCAACAGTCCGTTACACTCGTATACATATATTGATGGAGACTTAGAAAATCGCCACTTGAATATTAACTACATTCATATACCTAGAGGCATGCGATTATATACGCGCCTATAATAGTTATATATACCTGCTTCTTATATGGTCGGCGAGGTTATACAGTGAAGAATTTTTTACCTACCAATCGCGTCTCTATCGATTAAATTTATTTCATGAATGAATATCTTCGATCAATGAAATAACGTTGATCCTCTCGATATTTGATAAACGGGATCTTTTGTCACTGAAAATCAAATCGCAGATTAATTATTCGTGTACGATTTCTTTATTGCACTCGATTGCAATCAATTGATAATCAATCCTCGCGCGTTCTAAAACCCTGAATACTTGAGACCTTTTTAAGTGATGGTTGTTAGTAGGCCCTCGTTTAGAGAAACGATCTATTAACCCGTAATAATCACACTGGGTCAATTTGACCCGGATTCATTTTTCAATCGAATAATACGTATATCGAATAAAATGTATAAATTGACGAATTTCATTCTTTCATCCTTTCAAACCCCAAATCATCATCAAGAATGTAGCGTAGGATTTTCGCGATCAGGTACTTAATTCGTTTTTCTTTTTTTGTTGACTAATGTTTTTCCTTATGAAATATTTGGTGAAAAATACAAATTTTTCTTCTTCGGCTCACCATTACGGTACATTCTAGATAACGTATCTAAAAGTATTGTGTAAAAATTTAATCGCAATCGGACCGATAGTTTACCAGATTCACAAGCTGCCAGGTCTAGAAATGTAGTTTCGAGATAATCCGCGGAAATTTCTGCAGCCCCGCCAATTTTGATTATTTTTTACTCAAATTTATTTTAGGCATTCTCAAAGCCGTTTCTTACCTTGTGTTAAAAAATAGAAATATTTCGTTCTATACTTTCAAGTCTATGAATTTTTAAAAATTATACCCATTTTCGGAGCGGCCAGGTGGCCAGACTACTAAACAGCTACTATTTGGTGTTTCGGAGTCAATTATCCTAGGGATGGAAGATTTTGAATCGATTCTTCGAAACTAATGCGTTTCTACTTCAGACTTCGATCACTGCACTGAGCAATGAGCAATTCGCACGTTCATATGAGCCGGATGTGACAGTGTGTAGAGTAAAGTAAAGGGGCTCGGGAACAGGGCCGCTTACCTTACGCACATCCGTTCAGAATGAAGCTGCTCATTGTCAGTGCACGTAGCACGTGGTATTCGAGCAAGGCGCGCTGCCCGTGCCCGCAAACCCGGCATGGGGCAAGTCCTCGAGCTATTTATGCGGCTCTTATTATACGCCTCTTCTATCACCCCCAGGAGTTTTGGCGCCTAGAACGGCCCTATCCCCAAGATTCTTGCTTTCTGACATTAGGTTATTAATTTCATAGTTTTTTTTTTTTTTTTTCGGAACCCACAATCAAAGATACATCATCCTGTTTCGAACCTCAGTTGTGAACTATTTTACTATAGATATTTAGATCCTCTTAAGCGGCTAAAATTCGTAGATATCTGACAAAATGTTTTACTTTTTTCCTTCCTTCTTTCATTTCGTCATTCATGGCATGCTAATTTTTTTTTTCGATGGGTATAATCATAACTGCAAAACCCCTGGTAAACTTAGAACAAAAGACTTCTGGTTCAAAATTGCCACTTTATGCTTTGCTGCTGAGTCGACGTTCCAGAAGTACCGCATTCTTTGTTCTTTTCCTTTTTTTTTTTGTTCTTCGGATTTGAATCTTATGGCTATAGTATATGCAGTACATGAAGCTGAAAATAGCAGCAATCAGTCATATAGTCCGGTCAGTATAGACTTTGACCCTCAAGAAATTAAATCGCCCGATTTTCTTTTTCTATGCCCTCGGGGGGGTCACTGGGAGTATAAATTTCAAATGGCGACCAAATTGAGCTTTTGCTTGTTTTCGAAAAGTGTTTTTTTTTTCGAAAAAAAAAACGGTTTTTATCAAATAACTCGGCCATTTTTGAATTTAACGAAAAACCGGAGGGACAAAAGTTGTAGGAAATATTGTCCGCTACAAGTTTGGTCTCTACGATTTTTCTTGTAGGGTCGATATTTTTCGAATTACACTCAAAAAACCGTTCCGAATTCCAAAAATTGCATTATCTCGTTTGTAATCAACTTTTCAGCTATAATGAATGGAACCAAACTTGTAGAGAATCAAATTTCCAACAATTTTGGTCTCTATCGTTTTTTTCCAAAAATCGATATTTTTCGAATTAACCCTGAAAAACGCGCCGATTACTCTACAAGTTTGGTTATCCTCACTTATGCCGCAAAGGGCGGTATATACGAGATATAATGCAAAGATCTTGAAATCGGCGCGTTTTCGGGTTTAATTCGAAAAATATCGATTTTTAGACAAAAATGATTGAGACCAAAATTGTTGGAAATTTGATTCTCTACAAGTTTGCTTCTATTCATTATAGCTGGAAAGTTGAGAATAAACGAGATAATGCAATTTTTAAATTTGGAACGGTTTTTTGAGTGTAATTCGAAAAATATCCATCCTACAAGAAAAATCGTAAGGACCAAACTTGTAGCAGACAAAATTTCCTACGGATTTTGTCATTACGGTTTTTCGTGAAATTCAAAAATGGCCGAGTTATTTGATAAAAACTGTTTTTTTCGAAAAAAAAAACACTTTTCGAAAACAAGCAAAAGCTTAATTTGGTCGCCATTTAAAATTTACACTCCCAGTGACCCCCCCAAGGGCATAGAAAAAGCAAATCGCGCGATTTGATTTTTCGAGGGTTCGGTCGTTTTTTTGGATATACTGATTGGACTAATGTGATGAGGCACTATTTAGTCAAAATTTTCGTGAATCCACAAGTGATTCCGTGATTTCACGATTTTGCATGATTTTTACCTAATTTTCCATATGATTTAGTTCGTCATTTTTGATGATTCATGCCGACTATCGACGATTTCGTACTTATTTCGAAGAATTTCAGTGAATTTGCAGCAATTTAGACTGATCTGACCTGATTTCCAATGATTTCTAAGTGATTTCATTAGAAATAAATTTATACTGCTTCATTCTATTGGTAGGAAAAGCTTTAAACGTTTGGCTGCTCATTTCAGCTTCATGTTAGTGTAGTTATGATTTTTATCTGAATGGCCTCAAAATTCTTTGAAGTGACTATATTCACTCCACTAGAGTGAAAATCGTATTTCAGAGCTTTCGTATTTTATAACAAAAACTCGCAGTATCGTATATCGATAATTTTAATTACACTGAAAGTTTCATCGAGTTCCGATATTATTGCTCTCGTAGTTTATCGCGATATCGTAAACCTATACCTAATGAGGTTATTAACAGCTCAAAATATAATATAACATAAATTCTAACTATCGTGTTAACTTTACAGCATATCAGCGCTGATTAGTATTAAAAATCGGCAACGAAGCTGCTATCTCTCGAGCTTTCAGTTACTGAACAATTTCATTAATTGTTTAACGAATATAACGAGAATCGATTCGATTTCATTCATTTTTTTCTTCACTTTCAATTCAATCAGTGAACAGACCAAGAAGAAGGATTTCATGCAACAAACCACGCGAATACAGAGGGAAAAAGTAATTTCAAAACAGTAATAAATCGTGTATCGTCAAGTTACTTTTTCTTTCAAAGTGGAATTCTCTCGTATATGTCAATTACACCGTATAATTGGTACTTATAGCCAACGACGGCTGGTATATAGAAGAGAAACTCGTGGTTTAATTGGATCTCGCTGTACTTATACTTATATACCGGAAGGAATTGACGAAACTGGTAATTATTGAATTTAAAGAGTGCATCATAGGTATTTTAGATGTAAAAGATACCGTGAATTTTGTCACCTAATTAATTAATACGTAAAATGGAATCGTATACACAAACTGCATCCGTTTATGTGTTGTAAATATGGAAAACGGCCTACAGGTGATTTAGAAATTGAGAAGGAATGTGATTTCAGGTGATACGAGAGAAACTGAAGGGTTATTCACACCTGAAATCAACTCTGTACCACAATCGGATTCGAAATAATAGATAAGAAATCACATAGTTGAAATCAGAATAATAATAATAATAATAATAATTTATTTGATTATTTCCAGTACAGAGGAATTAAAAGAATTGATAAATCAAATGCAAAATCAGCTGAAAACGTACGAAATTGCTTTGAAATCGTCAGTAAAGATAGAAAGTACAAATAATTAATAACAAAGATATAATTAATTATTCCTGACAGTGAGGAATTTGAAAATGGAAAATTATAAATGTTGAATAAATTTGGAAACTTAAAATTAGTAAATCGATTAATACGATTTGAAAAATAACAATTTATTGAAAATCACAAACTTAGATGAACAAAAGAAAAGAATGGAAAAAAGTTTATTAAAGCTAATAAAAGCAGAAATATAAGTGAAAGACTTTGGAAGATTGAGGGATACGTGAGATAAGGGGGTACCTACACCTTAACATTGAAAAAACAAAAAATCAAAACCGCCAGGAGTCGTTTTTTATACTTCAAAATAATTTTCGCACGATTTTAGGAACACAATTTTATCTACAAACTCTACTCGTGGACCACGATTCGAAATTTTCTGGCCTTAAACTGGCCAGTAAAGACACCTTTTTAATCCGATCAAAATTGTACCGCGGATATGATTCGTTTTTTTTTTTTTTGTCTTTTTTCAAAAATAAAAAAAGGTTTTTCCATTTTCGTACGTTACTTTTCGTGATAACTCGGGTAAAAATAAGTTTAGCATGAAGTTGACTGTTCATTTTGAAAAATGCTTCTTCACCGAACAGTTTGAGACCAGAAAATCTAGAATCGTGGTCCACCGTTAGATTTTATTTCATGTATCACGGACGAAAAAGAAAAACAGAATTTGTTCCTTGAATCGTGTGGAAGTCTGAAAAATGACTTTTAGCGGTTTTGCATTTCCTCAAATTTCAAGGTGTACGAAACCCTTAACGAAATCAGGAGTCTAATCAATTTCTCAGTGTTTCCGTTCTACGATTTTTTATAGTGACTATATGTCGCACAATCAAATCCTAGAATCAAAGTGTAACATCTGAAGAAAAACTAAGCGGGTTTGGGCTGACTATGAGCCAGCCTTCGAATTTCCCGTTATTTTTTTTTTGTTCTCAGCTGTTTTGAAATTTGCAAATATGACCTCAGGTTTTTTATCAGCGGTTCAAAAAACCTTCGAGTACCAGTTTCGGTAAGATTTCGAATGTTTTTAGTGTTTTTCCCGGCAAATTGAATTCGCCATTTTGAATTTCGCAAATTAGACTTCAGATTCGTGATCAATAACCCAAAAAACCTACGAGTACTAAGTTTCATCCAAATCCAAATGTATTTAGTTTTTTTGCAACATACCGAATACGCTAAATCAAAATTTTGCAAAACTGACTTCAGATTCATGATCAGCGATTGAAAAAACCATATCTTACCAAATTTCATCCAAATCCGTTAATTCCTTCTCAAGATATCGTCATTTTTGTTATGTTTTTTTAGAATGTTGTCATTCGAATAGTTCAAAAAGTACTAATCCGATCAAAGCCAAAATCTAATCAGTTCTGAGTTACGAAAAGCCCCGTCGATTGAGCCCTATTTGATCAAAATCCGCGAACTGGTTCTCGAGATATCGCGCGGACAAAAATGTGGTCACATACACACACCCAGTCGTCAAACTGAAAATAGTCGGAGGTGATTCTTTGGACCTCAACGTGGAGATTTAGTGAAAAATCGACTTTTCATTTTCGGGGTGATTACAATAACTTCCTTCTTTCTCTGAAAACAGAGAAACGGGAAGTTGAAAAGAGGCAGCTCAAACACCGTGTGATGCTTTGTATTCGCTATTTCCTCGTACGTATTGATGTATCGATAGCGTGTTGTGATTCACACCCATATTTCACATATTCACATTCGGACAGTATAATAGTCGAACATAAAACACGTGTAGTTTGCCTTGACCGAATTTCAAACCATTCAAAGCACTCATTCGCCTTCTTTCACAGCGTATAAACTGTAATACTTACTACACCATACCCATAACCAGTATTATGCAGTACGCAGCAACGAGTACATACCGTATACGCTAAAATCGACACTTTGGACTTGAAGTGCGCATTGCATGCGACATCGTGATATTCTCATTACAAAACAAACGATCATCGTCTTACAAATGCGTAGAATTTTTTTTAACGCAGATGAAAAATAGGAAACGGATCATTAACACCTCATGTCTTTGACAAACGGAATGCAAATTGATCTCTGAACACACCGGTAGTGACACTCTGGGAATTCAAAACTTAAGGATGTATTGGCTTTTGGTTGAGATTGTACGGCCAATACATCCTTAATTGTCCGATGAAACTATGCGCAATGAAATTTGACACGATTAAGCTCTATATCGAACTTTGTTATCGTAATTAGCTATTTGAACTTCCAACTTTACTGTGATACGACGTACATAGTTGATTGAAATCGTTTTCCTCATGTTTTATCTAATTCGTGATTAACTGATAAGAATTTCAGTTCAAACTGCGGATATGATTGGTCAATTTTTATTTACTTCTTATCGTCAATTGCGTATTTGATTAGTTAACAAGACAACAAAGCAAGCTTGAATATAACAGAGTTATGACGTCACACATGCTGAGATATTGCTATGATCAGGGTGAATTCCTAACGACTCGTTGGCTAGAATCGTGAATCAAGCTTTCAGACATTTCGGAACCAATTAAAGTGTCTGAATGCTCATTTTTTTATTCTAGCCAACTAATTCAGATCAACGAGTCGTTAGGGATTCACCCTGTATAACAAAAGCACTGATATCAATATTATATCAATTTGTCACTTTGAACGAAAATTTTGAAATTTGATTTATGATCATTTGGAACAAGAATTTGAACAAATTTTTGGCCAAAGGCTAATATTATAATCACCGTTGTATCGTCACTCCGATAAAAATTCAATATTTTCTGTGCCAAGATTTGGGAAATTTTGTTCATGTAGCAGCATGCTTGTAAACTAATTTCTGAAAATTTCAAGATTCTATGAACATATTTAGGCCCACAGTAAAATAGTGACTGCAAACGCAGGAAAACCCCATGTATTGTCATTGGAAAACTTCAAGCCCCGTGGTCAAGGGTTAAATTTTTTTTTAATCCGAAAAAATTACAGCGTTACTTTTTACGTATTTCGAACCCCTTTAGGGGGCGGAAAGGTAAACTTAATTTTGACCCCAAATAACGACCACCCAGTGCACACAGTGGATGACATATATTCGAAAGTACGTCGTAGCAAACTTTACGAGGTATATAGGTTCGATAGAAATAGGCAATATGCAGCTTTACTGCAGTTTTATATACAGGGTGAAACCCTAACGATGGGACAGTCTGAAGTTGGCTAAAAGCGAGAAAGCTGAGCTTTCAGACAGTTGAATTCGTTCTGAACTGTCCAAAAGCTTGTTTCTCGATTCTAACATCTGCGAATATGAATTTTAGTGAGAAGCTTCACTCTGAGAGCAACGACGCATTAGAATTTTTTCCTTTTTTTTGAATTTTTTGGGGCTTTTTTTCTTGAATTTAAAATTCTATTAGGCTTTTTTCTTCCTCTTTCAATTATCTGATATAATGGCGGTATTTATTAGATCAAAAACAAAGAAATTAAATAATAAAATAATGAATCTGTTGTATAAGAAGTGAAAGAAATCAGCTTCTGGTTATTCAATTGCAGTATTCGTTAATTTCAAATAATAATAGTAATAATAATAATAGATACCGCGATTAGATAATTGAAAGAGGAGGAAGCAAAGGCCGAGTAGAATTTTTCTCTAAGAATGTCAGTCTTGAAATAAAAAAAAATTGAAAAATACCGCCTGAAAATGGAAGAAAAAATTCTAATGCAAATTTGCTCTAAAAGTGAATCTCCAAAAGCTACGATTAACGCTGAAGTTCATATTTGTAGATTTTGAGGAAATCTTGAGGTTCGTCTCGATCCACCCTCTATATGAAACTATAACAGTCGCATGAAACGATTCAATCAGTTCGAGGCCAAGAAATAAAAACTGCAGATCTGTGATCGTGCTTCTACTTTTATTGTCAACCTTGACCCTTTTCGACTTCTATATTCTGGGTATGTATTGTGTGTCTGCATGGTGCAATATGACGTCGAGCACTTTCTCATGCAGCAGCACAGTAAAACATCGTTTAATACGATTCGCAATTCTACGTTTTTCATTTTATTTATTTCATGTTATTTCACTTTCGCAACAATTCTGGACAAATATTTAATAAAAAATTGATAAAAAGCATAAAAATACGATCAAAAATACATCACAATCAAAGAAAAAGTATAATTGAAAGAATTTTTGGTACTAATGTCTTTTACTTTGACGTCATTTGCAGTCATACGGTTTTTTTTTCTATAAAAATGCAATTTTGGCGCCATAAGGTCGTATAATTTTTTTTTCACGTCATTCGCTTTGAGGATAATCAAAACGTGTGAATAAATCAAATTTAGAAGATTGAAAATTTAAAAGCATAAGGTCGGATGTTGGCGAATACGCCCTTCTTCCGTTATTGATTGTAATTGAAAAAGGAAAAAAGATAAAGGCAGAAGGTCGTAATCACCATTTTTTTTTTTTTTTTTTAATTTCTCCAATTTTCTAAGATAGTCGTAAACACTCGCGAAACGCGTAGATAACATGAAAAAACCAGAGTTTCGAGAAATTCGATAAAAAAAAAACACGTGAAGGTAAAGCCATAAGGTCGTAATCGCCATTATTTTCCAATTTTTTTATTTTATTGTCAAAAATTTTAATTTTTTTTTTCTTTAATGCCACTTACGACCTTCTGCCATTTATAGACACGCGATATATATTTTGGCTATTACCCCTTTGAAAAACGTGTAAAAGTGGCTTTTCACTCTATCAAAAAGTTTCACGATTTTCTGAAAAGTATCAAATTTGTGAAGCAAACACTGCTGCGAGACTGCGACGTGTACTTATAGATTTTCATTGTATGATTCTATCTCTTTATACAGACGATTCTCCCGTTCTCTCTAAGCTCCTGTTCGTCCTTGGCAGGATCACTGCAGCCTGCGCAAAAGCTGTGTCTAGATGGTCTATGAAGAGATTAACAAGAAAGAAAAAAACACGATATATATCGCTTCGTCTAGACTATATACACTGTGAAAATCTGGGGATACAGTTTTGGAGTACCTAGATGATGAATTCCATCTTTAGAAATTCACTTTCTCCATTAATTAATTCAGTTATTCAACTGAATACGTATTCTGGGGGTTATATCAGTATGGAGAGATAAAGCGAGGGACAAAAAATTGAAATTTCTCGAAACGAACATTTTTTTTTTTTTTTTTTTTTTGGAAGACTCGAATTTTAGTTTATGTTCATAGATAAACGTAGAATAGTATTTTTAAAACAAGAATTGAATACATTTTTACCCCCCTTCTCTACGAATCACTTGAATTTTCGAATCTACTATCAAATTCACCAAAAATATAGTTCATTTCAAGAATTTAAATTTGTGGGTTTCCAAATAATTGGGATTTCACATAGAATTTTTGGTTTCAATTTTTATATATGCGTATAATTAATAAATAATAGACTAACTGAAGATAGTTGGATCGTGTTTTTTTTTCTTCTTTTTTATTCGAAAATGATAATCCGATAACTTACTGCCCGAGTAGAAATTTCGGTCAGGCCACAATCAGGGCATGATCAAGCAAACCTTACCACCTGATCAGGTGCTTATTAGGCTGCCTGGTCAGGCCCTGATCAGTAATGTAACGTGACGTTCTAGAATTACCTGATCAGGCTGAGTGTAGGTTTGATTGCCAGGCCCTGATCAGTATTTTACAGCCAGGCCCTGATTAGGTTTGTTGATCAGGCCCCGATCAAGCTTCCTGATCAAGCTTCCTGATCAATCCCTGATCAAGCCCTGATCATATTTGTGGATTTGTGTTTGTATCATCCGATGCTACAAAAATAATGATTAAATAAAAAATTTTATGGGTTGAGTAAGCTGAACCACTCATACTCGGCCGCATACCAACGCTAGAACGCAATTTCACTTCAGAAAAACTTCGCATTGTTTCGACCTAACCGGGTTTCGATCCTGGACCTATCGCTCGCTCGCATTACTAATCGCACGCCCTACCTACTACGCCAAACTACTTATTAGATATTGTGAAAACTTTGATCTACTAATAATAAGAGCTTCGAATATATTTATCTAAATGATTATCCTGCGTGCTTCCGGCAGGTTAAAAGTGTACCAAATAATGGTTGATTCTTAATGAATCACACATTTCACACTGTGGCATGAAACCCGTAATAAAGACAGCCTGATAAAGACCTGATCCGGGGCGTGGCAGGCATGCCTGAGTAAGGGATGCCTGGCGCCAACCTTGCTGGCGGCTATACAGGCTTGCCTCAGTAGGGGATGCTTGATACCAACCTGAACAGGGACGCAACAGGCGCGCTGCACTTTCTAGTATCATGTACTCTAGAAGCCAATCTGACCAAGGGTCCAACAGGTAAACCTCGGTAATTGTTGCCTGATAGCATCCTGATCAGGGGCCCAACAGGCAAACCTTGGCAA
>JAFFZH010014714.1:14835-31924 GCA_018420115.1 Euura saliciscinereae
TGATATCAGTGACGTAGAAAAACTCAACGAAGGGCCTGCCAATCGTGGATTTTCGGATATCGAAAGACATAATCAGAATTTTGTGTAACAATATTGTTCCGTAACCCAAGGAGGTGCTGCCCCTCGTGGAGAGAGGCAGCACTTCCTTGGATTACAGAACAATATTGTTACACAAAATTCTGATTATGTTTTTCGATATTCGGAAATCCACGATTGGCAGGCCCTTCATTCAGTTTTTCTACGTCACTGATGTCAATTTCACATCAACCGAATGTGTTTTGGCTGAGGAAATAGCGTTTGAAAATTCCAAGTGTAAATCATATCGAGGTCACGTGACTTTCATTTCACCTGAACCTGCAGCCTCTTTTTTCACATCTTCGCAACTGTTCAACTTGAGATGAAGATTTGTCTAGAATGATTATAATAGGGTCAATAAAATCTTCAGGTATTAATCAATCTTTAATATTTTTGTTAAAATGTTTTGCCAAAATTATATACTTTTTTTTTAAACTCGTACTTGAAAAAATCTACTATTCCAATACAGCAAATGTAAATCTTAAAAATTGTCAACCACGAGATTGAAGGTCACAAAAATTTCACTTGTATCCACTTTCTAGTTTTTAGAATAAAATATCGATTCATAAGTTCAGATTTTATTCTCGTTTGAAACTGGTTTGTATCTACTTTATTTTTGGGACGCTCATATGTATGTAAATTCTTATCAATATCAGTGAAAGTTTCACTTCACAAATCAATGTTTTAAATTGACTACTTAAACAAACTCAACTTCATAAAATTCGTTATACAAAAATAGATATTCAGTATTTTCGTTACGAGCCTATCGATCGAGTCGAATCCGATACTCTCTCCCACATATCCGCAATGCACCTTGTTCACAAATTGCGAATTACAGGGTCTTATGTACTCCGTATTACATAAAAGTCCCACGTGCGTTGTGTAGGTAAGCTGAATCCTGCAATCGCGGCGCGAATCTTTTCGTATTCGTACCTAAATATATGCGCTAACTTCGTTGAATAAGCAGAAAGTATATATTACCATTTCTTAAATAGATATTTATGTGGCATGCGCAGAAAGTAACTGTTTATTCGGCAAGGTTATGTTTTTCGTACGAGCCGTTGGTTTTACCTGGCGAGCCTTCTAAAGCAACGGCGAGTACTAAAAACATAACCTTGCTGAACAGTTACTTTCTGCGCGCGCCCCATACTAGATATTTATGTGGCATGCGCCGAAAGTAACTGTTTATTCGGCAAGGTTATGTTTTTCGTACGAGCCGTTGATTTTACCTGGCGAGCCGAAGGCGAGCCTTGTAAAGCAACGGCGAGTACTAAAAACATAACCTTCCCGAACAGTTACTTTCTGCGCGCGCCCCATACATTATTTTTTACGGAAAAGGCATTACAAAGTCACTCTGACGCCAGTTGAGTTCCGCACGAACTGCGTATAGAGAGGGGGTAACCTGCGGTACAAAAACTTTATTCCGCAACTTTGACGTGCGCACTTCGAACTGCGCATCAAAGTTGCGGAATAAAGACTTTATACCGCAACTCTGAACTTAGCGGTATAAAGTGCCACTTGCCGGAACGAAAACAGGCGTCAAAAAGTGACTTTTTAATGCCTGTGCCGTAAAAACACCATTTATACATCAATTCACGTAATAATTTTACTCTCGAAACGGTTGTTACACGTCGTGTAAAAGAATTGCGTAAATAATTCTCTCAAAATTGAGGAAAAAAAACCGTTGCGAGGTACGTCTGCGTGACGATCAACGTATTTGCATAAACTCAGTTTACAATTGCGCGGGTGTCAACCGACACGGTAAAAAAAAAAAACTACGCGGTACTTAAACTTAAACTTACAGTTCACTGCAGTCGCTTAACTTAAACGAAACTGCAGCAGCATACTCACAGGCTCACGTCGTTCTGCGTGTAGGTAACGAGAGGCCTTATAAAGGCAGGTAGCGCTGACCTCACAATCAGAGCTCTTTGACTCACCTTTTTGGGACTACGGATATACAGCATCGCATGTGCATGTGGATGTGGAAAGGGGACAGAAGAAATCGACCACAAACTATACAAACTGAATCCGATTTCAGTCTGACCTCATTCAATAACGAATTTCATGAAATATTTTCGTCAATAGCTAGATAAAAGCTTCGATAAATTGATCATAATCATAGTTTTGTGACAGACAGTCACTTTTCGACGCCTATTTTAGACCAATAAGACGGCACTTTTTACGAATAACTTCAGGACTGCCGTATAAAGTATTTTTATGGCAGTTAGCCGCCTTGAATATGGATATTTTTGCGGCACAGGTACTAAAAAGTCACTTTTTGACAGTCTTGAAACTTTGGTATAAAGAAACACTTTACGGATCGAAAACAGGCGTCAAAAAGAGACTCTTCAATGCCTGTGTCGTAAAAAAGGCTTTTTGCAGTGGCTAGCAGTCCTAAAAAAGACTTTTTACGGCAGTTATATGACTTTTAATGCCCTCGCTGACTGAAATATTGTATGGGGCGTGCGCGAAAAGTAACTGTTCGGCGATTATGAGGTTTTTTCGCCAGGCACGCCAACGTCTCGTTCTAAAAACATCATTCTCGCCTGGAAACAGTTACTTTGCGTACATGCCGCATAAATATCTATTTAGCAACGTTGGACAAGTTTGAGATACAGACAAAATTTTTTGCGGATATAAAAAAAGAAAATTGAAGAATGGGACAGAGAACGTGAAACATGACATCGAATTCTCAACCGAGGTTTCAGCATCTAGCATTCTAGGAATAGCAAAACAGTCAAAGCTACGGGTTTAAGTTGATACATAATCGATTGGTGGAAGGCTTCGCTTCTTCGTGATTACATATTTGCTAATGGCCAGGCGAGGTCACGTCTAATCGGATATTGAGATTAAATTTGTAATCAGGAATTTAGTAGCTGAATGATTTGTCGATAACGGTATTTAAATTCCTTTATCATACCCATTTCTATACTCGTCAAACCCAATTTTACTATTTCCTCAATATCTCCTTTCTTTGTACATATGAAAATCTTTCAGGAAAATTAACACGTGCCCAACGGTCTGTAATCTATATTCAATTAACGCTTACTAATTTTAAGAATACTGAACTCTTTTTCCGTTTTGCCCGAGGGTGAAATAAAATTAGCTCATAAAATATTGAGAAGTAACGGAGCAAATGAAATATGTAATTTAAATTATTTTTCATCGAAAAAATTAATGTGTCAGTCAAATCTTGAGTTATTTCTCACTAAGTTTTGCCCATGAATTTTATACGTTTTATTAAGAATATCGATCTCTGAAGTGAGCCATAGGCGAAGATGAAGGCATGTACCTATAGCAGACGTACGTCACTTTCACACAGCCTTGAACTTTATATGTAGAAGATCGAAACTTCGAATTGACTTTCTTATAATTTTTCATTTTCATATCGTTTATTTATTTTTATTTCTAGATTCGACGATGGTCGTGACGGTTTTCTCGATCTTGCTGAACTCAAAAGAATGATGGAGGTTCTCGGGGCACCGCAGACTCACATCGGTCTCAAAGCTATGATCAATGAGGTCGACGAGGACAAAGACAGCCGTATATCATTCCGCGAGGTAATATAAAGAATTCTAATAATCATAAAGTTGGGAGTTGAAACCCTGAAATCAGACGAAGCTGAGGCTAACGGCTTATATCAGTCAGCAGCCAAAAATTTCAAATGTTCAAAGAAATTACTGGAATGTTAAGAAACAAATGAGAAAATGACCGAAATAATGAGAATTAACTGAGGAAATGAATGAAATAATGAGAAAAAATTAGTTACAGATTAAAAAAATGGCGTTGAAACACAAAACAGTAGCTTAATATAAATGAAATAATGTGAAAAAAAGTAATGTGTCAGTCAAATCTTGAGTTATTTCCCCCTGGGTCTCATTTTCATTGAATTTTTATTGATTCAGCACTTTTGGCTGCTAACCATGGCTGCTAGCTTCAGCTTGAGTGAAATTAGGAGAATATTTTCGACCTTTTTGGAATTTCGTCTCGGATCTCACATACATGCCGGATGAACACGGAAGCTTTCGAGTCAGTGGGCATCAACTAACCGTGCAGATTCGCTCACTCGCTACTCGTTGGCCAACAACCTTGCAAACCGAGCATAATGCTTCATGAAATTCAAAGTTATAGTCCGAGACTTGAATAAATGAATGAATATGAAAGTCTGATGAGGCCAAAAATCCCGGCTACTTACCTTTTTATCTTCTTTGTAAACCTTCTTTCTTCTCTCTGTGAGGACAGTATCAAAAGAAATTGGAACCCCGTGATCAATAATCTTCGCTGACTTTAATTAGCATAAAAACTTGCTTCTGGGATATACGAAAAGTGCAATTTAGTGTCTCATACCTTCGGTATTTCACATCCCACGTGCGTGTGTCAAAAACAGCTGAATCGTATTTTACCTCTTTCGACTCTGCGGGCGTCGTCATGAGCTTCTTTTGTCAGACTTTTGCTAATTCTTCGCAAAAATTTGTATAGTCAGACAGGCAGTCATACGAGAGGCAGACATATTTTCGCGATGAATGCACGACGTGGGTTTTATTAGCTCTTAGGCTCGAGGCAGGCTCCGCCAAAATCGATTTCGTCATCACTTTCCGGATAACACAGAACTCAAAGTTTCCCTGTGGAAGCCACTTTTTGACAACTTTCACTCGGGAAAAAATTTCTAGTTTTAGTTACCATTCATATATTGGTTAAATATGTCATCAACTATTTTTTTTTTATAGTAAAACTATGATATAGTATTTTCAATCATAATTTCAGGTCGATTGGTAATTTTGATGGTTCTGTCAATCATGAAATGCGACGACAATATGAATTTTTCTCAGTCTCCATTTCCATTTGTCATTTTCTTTTATTTTTCAATATATTTTTCCAGTTTCTCCTGATTTACCGAAAAGCTCGAGCTGGTGAACTTGACCAGGGATCTGGACTCGGTGAACTTGCTAGACTCACGGAAGTCGACGTTGACGAGGTTGGAGTCAATGGCGCGAAACACTTCTTTGAAGCCAAGGTAATGAAAGACACTTACTGTACATTATTAGAATCGAAAAAGACATTCAATAATATAATTGGAAAACGAGAATTTTACCAAGTAGTAGAACTAAAGTTCTGGAAAAAAAAAACAGCACGGAACTAAAACAGGGTGTCTAGCATCCCTGACATTTTCCAGATTTTCCAGTTGAAAATTTGAATTATTCTAGAAATTTTAGAACCTAATTGAACCAAGCAACGCAATTTTTGAATGCAAATTCTTTATAACAACTTGAACAACAAAAGTTTCCGTTGCGAAACAAAATTGTTAAATTTCCTTGTAATTTTATTTCCCATAAGCTCAATTACCAAATGTTCGATAATTATTGCGTTTCCGATTAACGATGATTTGAGGATTGTTCAATTTCGAAAATTAGCCATTTTGGATTCAAAGGAGGCTTTTTTTTACTCAAATTGTTCAATCAAACTGGGAAAAGAATTTTCTATCGAAAAACTCAATCTTAAAGCTGCCCTAATTTAATCAAAATGGGAAAATTTTTCAATCTGATCAATTTCCAAACATACTCCACCAAACATTTCAATTCAAAGAAACTAAGGCGACTTTAGGATTAGCGCGGGATTTTTAATATTCTCGAAAACTGTACAAGTCGTAGGTGAAAAATAAAAAAAAAATCAAGGATTTGAGCCCGAATTCCCTGACAGTTAGACACCCTTCAAAAGTTGTCTAAACATCGTCGTATGGACCACTTTTTAACTTTTAAATATTGTCTCAACTCTTGTAGACGTCTTTGAGTGACCGAAAGACATTTTTAAGACCAAAAGACGTCTATAAGAGCTAAGACAACATTTAGACGTCAAAAAGTGGGTCGTTCGCCATCCATACGACAACTTTTGGTGGTTTTCCGTGTCGTCTGGATAGGTTGCATAAATTTATTTCACATAACAGTAGTTAGCGTTTTTCTGTGATACAATTTGGGCAGATTTCACTCTGACCGAAGAAAGTTTACGTTTTACCGTTTCCTGGTTTCTGGTCGTCTCAGGTTTTACGAGATTTTGAAACTCAATTTCTAACGTTTTTTTTTCTTCCAGATCGACGAACTTCGCAAAGCCAATAAATTCGAGGACGAGATTCGAAACGAACAGGAGGAACGTAAGCGAGAAGAAGAGGACAGAGCCGCAAGACGTGCACAGTTTCGTGAAAAAGCTGCTCTCTTTGGGAACCACTAATCTTTAAGATTCAAGAAGAATTATAAATCTATAGTGTATAAAAAGAGAGCTACAGAGTCAAATTAAATATTATATAAATGTTGATTGTATAACGAGTAGGATTCGATGAGGATTATCACGTCCACGAAAACTACGAACACACTAGTATAAATACGTGATTGCAATTATCTCAGATAATTGCAAATACGCCATGTTTCAATATCAATATCGATAATATAGTATATATATTATATATGTGTCTAGTTATCTAAGTTTTAAGATGAGAGGGTATACAAAAAAAAAAGAAGAGATAGTAGAAACATTAAATTTGACAAAAATATAACTTTATTGTTTGTACACACGGAAAACACAATACTAAATAAGAAAATAGAGAAATTTTGTAACATTCGGCAGGAACGATTATACGTTTTTTGTTGATACGATAATTTGAATTCAAGTGTTAGAATTCTACGTTTATGAAAGAAACAAAGAAACTGTTTGAATACAAAAATGTTGCATTTAAATCACAACTATTCTAATTGTAAAGACAAAATAAAGAAGAATAATAATAATGATGAAGATAAGTACGAAGTTTCTCGCTACAACTGGAGAAACTCTGTTTTAGAAATTGCAAACGACTGATAGAAGTTATACATAAAACTAATTCTGGTAGATTTTTAAGATTACTGTTATAAATGTATTAACGCTAATTTGAGGGAAAAAAAGTATAGAAAACAAATTTAAGAAAGGAAGACAAAATCATATTCTGATGTTATAATTATTAAAGAAAAAATATATAAGAAGAAATTAAAGAATTATATGTTTTATCAATTGTTCATGGAATGTAAATAATAAAATATTATATCTAATGATGACAATACGTATTCGTTAACTTTTGTTTTTCAAAAATGGATCGCGGGATATTTTATCACCGTGTTACTGAAGTCCAAGTTTCATCGTTTTAAGCTGATACGTATTCTAAAAACTATCAATTTTTCGCCATTAGTTTAATTACTGTGACGCTTAGATAAGTTGGTATTGGAAAACAATTTTAATATATGGAGTTAAATTGCATCAATCAAAGTGCTTACTGCTGAATTATACTTAATACATTCGATAAAATCCTGGAAAAATATTGTCGATCATTAAATTCACTAGATAATTATCGTAAATTAAAGTAAATTACGTGAGTTCAACTCTGGGAATATAAAAACGGTGGTAATCCGAGGATATTAATATTCATATTAATGAGACGGGCTAAAAATTCCGAACTTAAGGTGAAATGAAAGTCACGTGACCTCGATATGATTTACACTTGGAATTTTCAAACGCTATTTTCTCAGCCAAAACACATTCGATTGATGTGAAATTGACATCAGTGACGTAGAAAAACTCAATGAAGGGCCTGCCAATCGTGGATTTTCGAAAATCGAGACGTAATAACAGTTTTTTAACAATATCGTTCTGTAATCCAAGGAAGTGTTGCCTCTCTCCACGAGGGACAGCACCTCCTTGGGTTACAGAACAATATTGTTACACAAAATTCTGATTATGTCTTTCGATATTCGAAAATCCACGATTGGCAGCCCTTCATTGGGTTTTTCTACGTCACTGATATCAATTTAACATCAATCGAATGTGTTTTGGCTGAGAAAATGGCGTTTGAAAATTCCAAGTGTAAATCATATCGAGGTCACGTGACTTTTAATCTGTTATTTAGCAATAATTTTTGTTTCAGAAGTTGGCGTCTAACGATTATCGTGTTATATTTCCAGTTTCTGAACTAGCAGAGGACAAATAAGACAGAAGACAAAAATGGCCGAGTCAATGTCACCAGCAGCCAAGCTCAACCAGTTGATAATGGATAGGATCAAAGCCCAACCAGACTACGAAGTAACAGCCATTAATATCGGAACACACAGAAACACGTTCAACACTGTTGTTCGTAGTCGCATCATAAGTAACGGCCCAATGTTGAAAGCCGAGGGTATAGGAGCTTCCAAGAAAGAATCTAAGTCTGATGCGGCGAGTAATTTCATGAAAATGCATCTGCGGGATAGGATTGAACTGCCTAATTTTTTGTCACGCTCAAGTTCGACTTGTTCGATCAACGTCAAAGCGATCAATCAACACGCCGTGCTACAGGTGGCCGTTTATATGCTTTGAATTCAATCATTCGGGTATTTGATGTTAACATCTTAATGTTTGCTTCACAGAATTTTTGTGCAAAGATGAAGTTGCCTCAGCCTCAATTCAGGGTACTAGACGAAACGGGTCCTGCACACGCCAAACACTTCAAGACCGAGTGCATAGTTTCAAATTTTAATACCGAAGGTGAAGGTACCACGAAATCGGAGGCGAAGATGAACGCTTCTACGAAAATGCTTCGACTAGTTATGGAGGAAAAGGAAGTTTGTGAAGTTTTCGAATCCCCAGCGTCGACCATGGCGACGCAACCTGTGGACGTAATCTGCCTGAACGATAATGTGAGAGTTTCTCAGTGTCCGACGCCGATGGGGATCTTTGCGAGGAGGAGCTCCACCAGCTCCGTCGCTTTGAACGCTTTTTCCGGAAGCGAACTATCTCACGTTTCAGAGATATCTCTTCTTTCGATACCTCTCTCTCACGCCACTCCCGATACGAAAATCGTGTTTGGAGTGGTGAATCATCCCGCAAAGGTTGATAAATCCAAAAGTTTCGAAGATTCAACGACGAGTCTTATCGATTTATCCGACGATTTTGAGCCCACATTGGAAACCAGTAAAGTGAAGAGTAAATCCTCTACTGATTTGGCTGATTGGTCTGACGATGAACAGCCAAAACCGTCTAGTTTAAATAACTTTGCGAGAAATCTTGAAGGTCTACGGGTAGTAGATCAGATCGACTCGACTCTAGATAACGTTGAGAAACAGCTGTACGATGAGATTCGGAAAAAATTAGGCGATGCTAATTCACCAAGACAGAAATCAGTAATTGTTTTGCACCACGATTTCAATGTGTACGTGGACAATGCACCCAAGCCGAAAATATGCGAGGGTCCGATAGTATGCGATGACGTTAGTATCAGAATCGCTGTGCTTGCTAAACTTTTAATGGAATTGAAGAAACACGCCATAGTCACTGTAACAAAGAAGTGAATGGTCGATGAGTGAGGAGAAAGTCAATGAAACACTCGTACTTCTCAATTCCTATATCATAAGTCCAACTTCTATAAAACTAACATGAAAGAAGAATAAAAATCTTCAAAATATTTTAACACGTACAGCTTTATGTAATCATAGTCGTGTCGATGACGTTGAATAGCTTTTTTAACTAGCCTAGGATGCATATTCCTTAGCTGAAGCGACAATTTTTTATCCGCTATTCTTTCTTTGTACTCTATTTTTACTGCTTTTTATCTATTTTACGTTTATACAAGACCAATGCAACAATGTGACTGCAAGACGTGTGCTGTTAGGGGTACGAATAATGGATTCCTCTATTATCTGGACCAATTGGGACCAAACGCTTTTTTGATAATGGAAAATTTTTATAACCGAAATTGGGAAAAGGCGCTAAGTTTTTCAAAGAATGCTTCACATGCACGTATCTCCATAATGAAATTGAAGTACCGGAGCGCTCGTCCTTTTGCGGGCCTGTGGACGCAACGATGTATACTGTGAGTATTTGAGGAAATGAAATAGTCCTGTACATTTAAAATGGAGACCATTTAATTTCCTCAAATAGTCACGGTATGTGACGCCATAATTACTCGGGTAACCGAAAGTATGCGAGAAATTTATGTCAGATACATAATAATCGTATGGATAAAGTCAGATGATATTATTATACGGATATATGTGTGTGGCATTCTATGCTGTGGATAATTTTTCTGTAATTCCATATTCAAAATATGGAATTATACTGGGACGATTCAGCCTACATTGGAAAAAATCAAAGAAACAAATTCTTTGCGAAATTCTAAGGATAAAAGTCTTTGCCAAAATTTCTGAGGCGGCCTCAGTATTCGAGTAAGAAATTATTTAAGTAAGCCAATTAAAGGGCTGATACGGACTTTGAATAGTGCCGGGTTTCTCGGGTGCAATAAACAGAAATCAGGTACCAAGAGCTCATTTACTACATATAGGTAGTAGATAACCCTACTGAAAATTTCCAGGTGGGAAATCCATGTGGAAATCCTATGTATATCTACATGGTTTCCCATCGGAATTTCGAACTGGGAATCTATGGGATTCCATCGGTTCCTATGTACATCTACATGGTTTTCCATCGGAATTTCGAACTGGGAATCTATGTGATTCCATGGGTTCCTATGCACAACTACATGGTTTCCCATCGGAATTTCGAACTGGGAATCTATGAGATTCCATGGGTTTCCATGTATATTGAATGTGGATTCCTATGTGTACTGAAAATATCCAGGTGGAAAACCATTCAGAATATCACATGGATTTCCCTAGTGGTTCAGTCCGGATTCCTATGTAGATACCTATAGATTCCTATAGGGCGTTATTTGTGCATTTACAGAAAAAAAATCACTCCCAGTCGGGGATTTGAACCCAAGACCCTCATTTCCGTAGACTATTACTTTACCACTGAGCTATCGAGCTACTTGAATATCCCTGGATATTCCACAAACATATTGAATCGTTAATGACGGACACTTGAAATAAAATAAAACATACCTATGTGGATAGTTCATGGATTGTTACGGCAATCCTGTAGAAATTCCATGTGTCATCCAGTGGATTTCCTATGATGGTTTCCATGAATTTCCATGGAAAATCAATGCAAGATATACTATGCTATTCCTATGTAAAACCATGTATTCCCATGGAACATCCACAAGAATCTACTCCAAATTTACCTGGACATCCATAGATTCTTCCACATGGATTCCAAGAAGGGAAATCTATGGGTGGACATGGGATTAATATATAATTTCCACCAGAATTTCTATAGCACGGCCATAAGTCATCCATATGGATTCCCCATGATTCTGTACGTTCTATGGTTTCTACATAGGTTTCCATCGTTTCCATGGAAATCCATTGACATTTCTATGGATTTCCACCTGGAAATTTTCAGTAGGGAAGCGTCCAAATCGGTCGTTGGATGAATCGTGAAAAAGTTTAGGTGTTCATTAAGTTGTGAACTATTCAAAATTTTCCTAATTTTATAATAAAGAAAATCTAAGATGATTAAAATCGGTGACACATCGAGTTGATATAGAATGGATTATTTTTATCTCGTTTTAAGTTTGATGATCAATCGAACATACCTGTAAGTGAATTTCGATCATGATTATACGAGGCACGAAATATAATGATTATTATTGTTCTAGAATATAAGATAAAGTTTAATTATTGAAGGAAGGAATTTATCGCTCCAGTCGAGGCAGAAAAAATAAACAGAAACAAACGAGAGTTGTTTCACATGATCGCTGACGTTTCAACGACTTAGTCCGCCGTTCTCATCAGAGCTTTATTTAGACAGAAAAGGAAAGAAAAACACAAATGATTATACATACTTAGCTTATGAGAAACTATTGCCTTATTATAGGACTAAAGTTAACAAACCTAACAGTCAGAGAAAGAAAGAAGGCATCAAACAGGTATTCCGAGTCGTCAACATAACACCACCACGAAGCAGCACTCACACAGTTAGGCGTGGCTAGAATAAGATTGACAAGTCTTGATCACTCAATAAGTTGGAAGAAATGAGAAGCTAAAAACACTACGCTACCTGTTTAGGCAAATCTGGTTATTTCTTTTTTCAGATCATGGTCAATAAAGTAAAAAATAGTCAAAATTAAAACGAAACAAATGTCAAGTGTTAAAATCGTGGCTAACCGTCGTGGAAGTCAAGGTAGAAGTGTAAGTAAACATAAAGATCGATCGACTAGTTAGGCGTTGATCAGATATCGATTCATGCAGCCAATCGATCGATAGTGCTGAGTGAGAGTCACAGTGAGCAAGACAGGTTGTCATTCAAATTCAGAGTCACATCAAAGGGGTGTGTAAACGTCTGGTGTCTTCCTGTTTATTAAGAGATTGTTGTTGAAGATTAATATGAATCATTTCAGAAGTGAGTCGCTTGTACCAAGAGGTCTCTCTATCTAGCATTCTCACATTAGCCCAGTCAAAAGAGTGATTGGTTCGGGAACGATGTTCAGAGATAACTGAGTGGTGCTTAGAATTTTTGTCAAAGTTGCTTTCCTTTTTCTTTCCTTTTCTGTCTAAATAAAGCTCTGATGAGAACGGCGGACTAAGTCGTTGAAACGTCAGCGATCATGTGAAACAACTCCTCGTTTGTTTCTGTTTATTTTTTCTGCCTCGACTGGATCGATAAATTCTTTCCTTCGATTGTAAACATGTCGAGGGATAACGTCTCTTCTAATTAAAGTTTAATTATGTTCATTATATTTACTTCACATATTTCATTAAAGCATGACAAAGAATGATGTAATACAAATTTTATTTTCATATACTTACATAAATATAATACAAAAATTCAAATAGTCCCGATACCATCAATTAATCAAATACATACCAACGAATGTACATACATCCCAGGTAATGAAACGTGAGAGAAATCAACAAAAATGTTAAGAAAGACAGAATGAAGATTTTCAGAAACTCAAATTGCTATGTTATGTGTTGAGGTTCATAAAGCTGTGGCTATAAGCAAATATCATCACTTATCATATTTCTGGACTTTTTTTCTTTTCGTCTTCTCCACAGGCATTTTTCGAATAAGTAACTTCCTTTAAATTTTACCACAGGAATTATTATATCTTAACATCTTCACATTCTTCTATGTTTGAGAGTCATTTTCATTCTCTCACCTTGCAGTATTTTTTTGTATCTATTTTTGGTTGAAATTCTTCTCAAGCAGGATAGTAAGTAAGTACCTATTTTCGATCATTATGCTGGCTATATGTGTACAAAACTTATCTATTTTCTGCAATAATATGTAAAAAATTATCTTTCCATGTTTGAATCAAACAGCGGATATTACCACTCATTCAAATATCGTGTCTTCGAGTCAGAAGAACATCCCTTTTCGACAAACCGTACTTGGGAAGCTTGTTTATTTGTTGATATTTCATCTCAGAGGCACAATTTTCGGACACTTTAATATTTATCTCACAATTGGATTGTATTTTGACTATTGTGAGCGAGCGAGTTTCCGGTTTTAGTGATTCATTCTATAGGTATACTTTTAAGTTTCAGAATATCCACGTGGTTCGAAGTTCAAATTATAGCCACTTGTTTTGGATACACGTTTCTATTATCTTATTCTTCTTTCTTCTATACAGTCTTCAGTCGACGGGAGTCACGTGGTACAAATACATCGATTATAAGATAATCCTTTTGCGAATAAACATATATCATCAAAGAGTGAGTGATCTAGTTTAAATTATTATCAATATTACCTTATATTATAGTATCATTGTGAAAATACACATCCAGCTGAACACAGTTGGACTAATATTATGGTCTAAGAACTTTGAAATAACTAAAATGTTCTTCTCTGCATGAAGTTTGACTCAAACTATCTAAAATTTGTTGTTTACTAATTTCCCAAAGAACTTTTACCCCATGTGAAGTGTCAATTCCCATCTCAAGAATGACAAAATGTATTAAACTATAACTTAGGTATCATTGGAGAATACAATAATTGTTTGTTTTGTTTCCAATAGTATCCTGTGTCACCTTCAATAACTTTGTGACGGCTCGCAATAACACAGAGGATCTTTTCAGTCGACGCTAGAGTTAGGGTCACGATGTGCGAACTACCGGTTGCAAAGTTGCGCGACATGATAATGGCAAAAGTGGGCGTTGAGCCAATGTATGAATTGGTATTTAGCGAGACAAGACCTGACAGGGAAATCTACATGATGCGAGTCACATGTCAGATGTCACCGACTGAGAAACCTCTATCGGCCCTTGGTCACTATGGGAGATCGATGGTGATTGCTAAAGAGAAGGCGGCTATTGCTTTCATGAAGAAATTTATTGGCAATAACCATACTAGACCAAATCTAATGGATTTCAGGTGTCATAAATCTACATGTAGGATGCTGCAGGTAAATATTATACACAAACAAAGTCGACAAAGAAGACGAAAGAGATCTTTTGATGGCTCAATTCGATTTTGTTCTAAGATATGATATCGAATTTTGTTTCAGAATCATTGTTTAAAAAACGATTTGGGCGAGCCTCGATATACAGTTTTGCAAGAGGCGGTTTTCCGTCAACCTTGTATCGTGATGTGTGAAGTCTCCCAATTCACCACCAAGGGCAGAGGAGTAACACTAAATCACGCAGTAATAACAGCAGTAACGAGGATGATACAAGTCTTGACGGACCATGAAAGAAGGCCCAGTGATAAGAACCCGACACCGGAACCCAACAACGTCAATGATAGCAATTGTGTATCGACTCCGGCTGAGACTCCTAAAGTTAGGAGAAATCCTGAAACCACGAGGATGCTACTCAAGTTGATGAACGATCACAGAAAACCTAAGAAAGTTAGAGAAAATGAAAATGATTCAGAGACACATCCAGAATTTATGGATTGGTAAACGCAGTACCTACGCATATGTCCAACCATATCCAAAGAATTTTTATATAATCTTCTTATATAATATTTCTATGATAGAAAATTACCTAATTTGAGTTTAGTATCACAGATACATGGATCTGAACATATTATAAGAGTTATGATTTTTTTTTTAGTTTCATAGTTAGGTATACAATCGTACCAATCTTCCGGAATATTATTTTTTTCTTTGAAACAATAATGCTTTACTGCCATATACAGTATTTCGAATTACTCAGTGAGTTACTTGTTACCAATGGATGGTTATTTCTATTATTTGAAAAAATGTTTGTGTGTTATAACTCGAGTTAGGTCGAACTCCACAATGTTATAAGTATTAGGATCAGAAAGCTGTTAATTCATTTTCCCCATGTACCTAGGGGCCTAGGAATAGCCACAGTGGTATAACCTTTGTCAGCCTTAATAAACACCAAGTCAGGATGGGCTTTACGAAAGTTCTTAGTATCCACAATTTGAGAGTTGAGATTTTTACAGTTGTTCGAGTCAGCAGATTTATTTTTGAATTTGTTAACTTCATTCACGAATTCAAGCCTGGCGTCGTTTCTAGATTCCCAAGGCATATGTGAAATTTCCGAATCAAAGTGAGAGATGAGCTTATTAGCAGGAATCAAACCCTTGTTGAAGGGCAACCCGAATTTGGGGCCAAGTTGGACAACCTCAGCAATGTCAGCAACCTGAGGTATATCGATTAGATTAACAAGCCAATTCTGTTTGATGGAGTTAGATTGTGTGTACTTCAGTCTATCACGTTGGGCAACTAGCCGATCTAATTTCTTAATATTAGTCGGCTTATGTTTATCAAAACAAGAATTGAGTTTGATGTCCTGAGTTTGAAAGAATTTTTGTACGTATACGTAATAAAAATTCAAAGTTTAACATCACACAGCCAGCCTAATAATGGCGACCTGGGTGACTCCTGTTACCATCTCAAAGATAAAAGTTTCCTCTTCAAATACCGTTTTTTAATTTCGCTCTACGATCATTTTTCGCCGGGATATTCGATTTCAAACACAATCGAACGTTTAACCGAGCGAAATTAAAAAACGGTATTTGAAGAGGAAACTTTTATCTTTGAGATGATAAGCCACCCAGGTCGCCATTATTAGGCTGGCTGTGTGATGTTAAACTTTGAATTTTTGTTTATTGATTTAGAGGGTCATTTTCGAGTAGAGGGTGCGACCCAAAAAAGACATTACATGTAATGTTACAGTTGTGATTTGGAAACAGTGAGATTCGAGCTTCAAAATCGTTTTTTTTAACAATCCTCCTACGATGAGTAATTTGCCTGTTACATTGAGTCAAACTTTTTTGGACGCTTTTTCGTTCAATACCGCATAACTCTACGCAGAAAAATCGTCGGGCAAAAGTTGAAAACGGAATTTGAAGAGGAAATCGTATTCTTCAAAATCCTTGTTTTCAGAATTCGTAAAAAAATTCCTACCGTCCCATACAGAAGTTCGAAGTTGAAGTTCAGTTTACCGATTCGCCATAAGTTGCTTCAGGGTGGCCTAACTTTGGCACGATCAGCTGTAGATACGATTTCAAAGAAGCATTTGAAAGATGAGATTTCAAGCTTAAAAATGCATTTCTGAACGTCCTTCTAGCTAGATTTTTCGCGAAGTTATAGAACTTTGAAAAACGATAATATTTTGTAAAAAAAGGGTGGCCCGTTAATTTTTCCGAGGAGTGTATAATAGTACAATACAACCATGTATTCGCGATGCGTTAACGGAGTTGTCAAAGTTAATGACAGTTAACGAGAGTTGCAGTATAGCCGGTACCGCTACTTCATACATGATAACGCCACGATCTTCAACTAAAACAAAAGAGTACCCTCCTATGCCGGAGTACCCTGTTTCTTCATATCGTTCACAGCTGTTTACTAAGAACAAGGGTGGGGATCCGATAACATATATGGGTCATGCCCATAAAATCGAAGCTTTAGGTGGGTCCTTATCATTCGAACAAGACTCTACATATAATAGTCCGAGAGCCCACGACACTAGGTATACCACGAACGGAAGGCCGTTTCAAAATGATATGACGTAATTCAGCGTGACCCGCCCGACATGGAATCGAAGCTGTGCCGGGTTGAAGCCTGAGCCGATTAGCCGTAATTAATAAAAATTCGTGCTTTGTTTTTGTAATGTCTACCACTTTGAGGCGGCCACAAAAAACCTGTTTC
>JAFFZH010014715.1:0-13461 GCA_018420115.1 Euura saliciscinereae
GTAATCCAAGGAAGTGCTGCCTCTCTCCACGAGGGGCAGCACCTCCTTAGGTTACAGAACAATATTGTTACACAAAATTCTAATTATGTCTTTTGATTTTCGAAAATCCACGAGCGTCATGCCCGTCACTCAGTTTTTTTACGTCACTGACATCAATTTCACATCAATCGAATGTGTTTTGGCTGAGAAAATAGCGCTTGAAAATTCCAAGCGTAAATCATATCGAGGTCACGTGACTTGCATTTCACCTTAATCACGAGGCTCTGTGCTTGACTGTATCTCTTTAACTCTCTACGCGAGTCACGTTGCACCGACATGTGAGAATAATGATCCAATGTACAATTATTTTTTTGTCGATATAATCGAACATTTACGACTATACTAAACTGTGTTTCCGCATGTTGTGCGAGTGTGTGTATCGAGTGGCGGTTACAACGTGGCTGCATATCTTCGGTGGCGATAGGGGCTGCTGTGGGGATGAGGGTGTTACACTTTTTGATGAATCAGTCGATAAAGCCGAGGCCTAGGTGTTGTGACCCTGCTTGCGAATTTTGCTCTCCAAAGCAGCGGTTGGTCGACCAACCAAGTCTTCCAGTTCGTCGGGCGTCAGGACGGTAAAATCTCTGCGAATAATTTAACGCTGTTACTGACGTCAAACGACGCGAGATTAGTCTTGCACGATAAACACCTTAATTCGATACATAACAGATACACATCTATGCGCGACGTGCCCGTAAAGTAACCATTTTTCTACCACACATGCATCAAAAACTCGCGTTTTTCAACCGGGGAAGTAAAATTGCCAGCGGGAAAAAACCCTGGCAGCAGGGACGAAAAAAATGTCTCGTAACCATATCAACGGTGAAATGAACCAAGAAACTGCTGCCCCTAGCGGAGAACGTCGTCCTCACGGTTCTAACCTCACTTTCACTCGTTTTTAATGCTGAATATGTGGTAGAAAATAACATATGTGCCATGGGAGGAAAGCAGTTGGCGTTTTGTCTCGCGCAATTTGCAAAATCGGCGCTCGACAGAAAAACGCCTGCTTCCTTCCCCCGGTGCATAATATACTATTTCTCAGCCGGGTCATGTTTTCAGTACGAGACGTTGCCGAACAGTTATTCAACGCGCACGCCCCACACAATATTTTTCCGGTCTGGGAATTAAAAGTCACTTTGACGCTAGTTGGGCTCCGCACGACATGAGTGTGACAATTTTCCGTAAAAAGTAGCAAGCTGCCCTATAAAGTCTTTATAGGGCAGTTGACCGCCATTAAATAGTAGAAATAGTAGAAATCGCCAATCGTCCCGTGTCACACGTGGTAATTATCATGTATCTGCAGGACTTCGGGTTGTGTGAGTAGTTTTTTTTCACTCGAAACGGGGACGAAAATGAGCGAGATTTCTCCCAAGGGAGGAAAGTGAAAGAATTGTGAACTGCGCATGCGTTGAACTGGCCTTACAAGCCTGCCATACAATCGCGGCCACTTTCGTCCCGCTTGACTTCCATGCAAAGCCCCACTTGTTATGAGGAGTCTTTTCAAGGCGGTTTCAATGGTATTATTACAAAGTTCCACCTCACGGATCGAAAAGAGACGTCTAAAAGTGACTTTTTAATGTCTGTTCCAGAAAATATCAACTTTCTGCCCTCTAAATTCGTAAAAAAACGTTATTATTACGGAGTTTTTTAGCACTAGTGCGTGAAAAACCGTGTGATAGTCGAGTTTTTTGACGGAGTTAGCGCAGAATAATAATTATAGAGAAAAAAAAAACCAAAATTAATTATCATCACCTGTGCTGGGCGAGGAGCATGTCGATGCTAGTGACGCTGCGTTGGTGCGCTCCATCCTTGTGTGCAGCCTTCTGTCTCCTTATGCACAGCGCTCTCAATGGCGCCAGGAGAACGCCGCCGACCAGGAGCCCGCAACCCGCCGCGATCAGGGCCGCAGAATTTTGGGCAGCTTCGGCACCCGGGGCCAACTGCACCAGACCAACGACCAGGACGACGGCACCGAGGAGGAGAGACCCGACGACGACGTGAAGGGAGTTTACCTGCGGAAAAATATACAAGGTTTTTTGTTAAAGAAGACATGTAGATTGTTTGATTCAATGTGGCGGCCAAAGAACCTAATTCAGACGCAGTTAACTTTGAACGTCACTAAATTTCGATAGAAAAAAACGTAATTTCTATCCCTCATTGTAAATTTTCAAAATCAGTATTCAAGAATATCCGAAAATGCAATTCCAAGGATTTGCGCAAGTTTCGGCTGAAAAAATGTCATTTTCTTTTCCCATTGTGTGACGTCAAATTGACTCTTTCTCGTTTTGACACACAGTTCAAAGCTATCTTTTTGGGAATTATTTTGGGAGGTCAACAAATTTCCTCTGAAAATTAAACATGATTTGATCAATACTTCAACAACTGCAATTTTTTCAAGAAATTTTTCAAAAGCTAATCAATTTCGCCATCATTATCAACGTTCTGATATAATTTCTCATACCTATGTTATCTCTAAAATCGAAGCACATTACTTACTATAAAAAATATTTCTGTCAATTTTCGTCTCTTTCAGATGTCTTAGGATATTTATCAAGCTCTAAAATTGTGATCCGCGAAAACAGTCCCAAACTGTATGAGATCGATAACAAAAAACCAATCAACTCTTCCATCAGTGCTTCGACCTCGAAAATGTCAAAAAAAAAAAAAAAAAAAAAAAAAAGATTTGCTCCAAGGTGTATTCGTTCCCTAATCTCATTGGCTCGAAACACGCGGTTTCACTATTTCCGCGTAGAATGATCAACAAACGACGATGTTCATGTCCTGCAAAAAGGAGCGTGACGCACGTACAAGATTTTTTGGTGGTAAAGTTTCGTAGAGATTGTTCGTGTCAGCAGTGGATCGATGTCTCGTGACGCATGGGTACGTACCATGTGAATTTTGTCAAATTCTATGCACCTCGTGGCGTGGGTGGTTCGTGGGAAATCATTATAAAATATACTTGGAACGGTATAATGGTGGACCAACCGCATTAAACACACTTTCATCAATCTCAAGGGTTTAACAGAAACGTCACAGCGGTCAATTTGCTCCCACGCTTATTTCGTTCTCGCGAGATTATAGACCGAATATAGCTTCGAGTTGATATTTTTCGTGACTAATCGAGTCTCGATGTAAAAATTTCCGATAATAATAACCTCTATTCAGGGATTCGTTGTAAATTTCCTCAAGGTTCTCCAGCTCCGCAACCCGAGACCGTAATCCATACGCGGCTGAATCATACCTACATGGTAGCTGAAGCTTCTCACGAGTTTATTTCGCAAACATAGGGAAATTATTATTACCAACGGGTATAGTGTAATACAGTTCAGTGTTATTGATACACCCCCGGACTTGAGAGAGGCGAAAATAAACAGTTGATTATTCTAAATATAGAACCCCGATGTGGTTACGAATTGGATACTACAAGAATTGGAGTCTTGCAACCGATCGAACTTTCCGTAATTGCAATACGGTGAAGAGACTCGACGCGGTGTATTGGAAAACTTATTTTCTCACACCCGGTCGCAAAATGCCACTTTTCATACCTCTTAAGCGGGCGCAAAACAGATCTTTTCCGCCCTCGGGCGGGAAAGTCCTTTACGCCCGCTCACTCGGTCTGAAACCGAACCGCGAGATTCTTGCAGTCTTGCTGATTGAATGATGTTTCTTAAGGTAGAGAAGGAAGAAGAACAGCCTTTACTCATACATCAATCTCTAAATTACCATTTCATCTTGTATTTCGAGTTCTCGAACTTTATAGAAAGATTCTCAATTTTTTATACTCAATAAGATTGTTGTGTCTTGACTGTTTCAACGGCATAAGATGTGGTTCATGGGTGTACCAGTCAGTAATTAAATTACGATTACGATTATTCTATGTAAGGTTTAGATAAATTTTCATACGAGGAAGTCTCTCATCAGAGCCGAAACGTAACATGGTAATGAAATTGTCGTTTAATTCGTCCTTGATATCCAATGATGATGTTCTACACACAATCTGGGGCCAAGGGGAAATGATTCTATTATATGATTATTTAATGACTGACTGACTGATAAAATTGAATTATGATTATTTAATTACTTAATTACTGACTGATACACCTATGAACCACACCTCATATGCTGATTGAGGAATTCTGCACAGAGCAAGACTGCAAAAGTCAATTTTACATTTGATCATCGCTACTTTCAGGGCCTGCCGTGAATATCGCCAGTAGAGACGAATAAATGACTGTTTTTTTTTTCTTTTCATGTTCGATCGATGCAATTAGGTATTGGTATTGGCTAGAAACTGAAAATTACTCCAGGTACTTATATACCGAGTGGCCACTTTACTCGTTCTTTGAGAAATCCGATGCACATCCGATTACCGAATTTCAAGATCTAAAAAGATTTGGAAAAAACTCAATAATTTCTTATTGATTCGGAAGATTTGAATTTTTTTTTTTTTTCATTGTAGTATACAATGTCTTATCTCACCTTTCCGCAGAAGTAATATTCCGGAGGTTCTTTGTCTAGTAGGGCTAAGACCGCTTCGCTTTCCGTCAGGGGACTTCCGGGCTGGCTACTTCCGATTCTCGGACATTTTTCTTGGTAGTACGTCTTGTGGAATACTTTTACCGAGGGCACTGGCAGGGCCGTGATCATTCTGCAACAATAAATTCAAGATAATTATCAGCATGATCGGGTTTCCACTTTTAAATTTCAGAAAGAAGCCTCTGAACAGTTACACTGTGATTATATTTTTCCTCTGTCATCGAGACTTCTGAAAATTTCCAAACCCACAATAATTTGACGAAACGTTCGCATGCATTGATTCGGAATGGAACCAATCGATTCCCATCCACGACACGATTCTCATTCTTCTGATTGCTGTGTGATCAAGTGATCAGATTTTATCAGACTATCATGGAACCGTGGGAATTTCGGTGTAGCGTTTATAAGAATCTATGTAGGCTCAACAGGTCAGTGTTTCCTGATTGGAACGGAACGGGCTCGTGAGCACTGACCCCATCCAATTTATTTTCTTCCAACTTATAAATGAGTGTGTTTTTCAAATTCTAATATCGATGTTGGCTCGTCGACTGCAGTCCTGAGAGGGTTGCAATAGCCCCAGACTCGATTAAAGTTTGAGGCTGAAGGCTGCGGGCGTTCGATACAGAAACTAGAACGACGTTCTATAACGTGCAATTTGTAGTAAACTGATAGTTTTGTTCGATCCAATTTTCCTCGACAATAACTCGCGAAGGCATTCCGCTTAAATATTTCAACAACAAAATTCCAACAATGGAATCTTTATGCCACTATAGCGCATTTATGTTTTCATACTACTGCCGACGATTTTTACGTCACACAAATTCAACGACCACATAAAACCTGTTTTCACCTTCACTGACATGAATGATATCAATCTGTAGTAATTTGTTATTGCATTTCTGTAAGTTGTAATTTGCAACTGAATAAACAATCAATCTAAGATTAAATCGCCAATCGAGATTTTTGACGAAAAAATTTTTCTTGCCATGGCCGGGAATCGAACCCGGGTCTCCCGCTTGGTAGGCTTGGACTAACTCCGCGAGACCACCGTGCTCGCCCGTAAATTCTTGTCGCCATAAGCTGTATCAATGTTAATGTGTGATAATTTTGATAAAATGGGACTAGAGAATCAGGATTTTTGTTCTATCTTTTTGTTTTTGGAAAAAGCCCTGAGCTATCGGTCGTCCAACACGTATATCCAGACACTATTCAAGCAGAGACGAAGGTGGAGTTTATTGTTCTGTGCATGAGAAATATACATGCGGAACTGGTACAGAGGGGGTTGTAAAACCAAGGACCGAGTTGCGAGGGTGCAGAGGGTGTTGGCCTAGATACGACGTCGGGGCCGACGACCACTGCAACCCGGTTGGCTATCGAACGATGAGAGAAACTATATAATTCGAAACGTCCGCGTCCGTTGCATAACTGTACCACCCACATACGGACTACTTTCTTCTCTTTTTATCATTCCTTTTCCCAGATACCATAGCCGCGTACAGAATGCTCGTATCTTCCTCTTACAGGTCTTTTTTTCTTCCCACCAGCTCTTAGTGATACCTCTATTCCCTGACCTGGAATGAAACACCCTAATAACTACCGAGGGGGTTTAGTAATTTCGTAATATCTCATCGTAGAGAATTTTTATTCTCTTTTTTCCTTTTAACCAACTCAGGGGAATTAACCCTCGTCCTAATATTCACTGCGAGCGCATTTGGTAAAGTATGACTTGACATAATTAAGGAATACTTTCTTTTTTTTTTCGTTAATATAGTAACGATTACGAAAGTTATATGAGAAACTTTATTACTTTATTACTCTCAATTTTGAAAACAAGAAATATACTTGGTCCGAATGTAGTTTTAGCAGGATATTGATTTTAACAATGTAAAATAATGTTCAGTTGTGATAAAATTTTTGAAAAATGTAAGAATTAAACAGAGATTTCTATCGAAAAATGACATAAATCCTACTGTTTGATGAAAGTCGATTATTAATTCCTAGTATCCTAATCACCGCGATCTTCGGAATAGAAACAAAAGTGCTTTGGCATAGTTGGCAAAGTTCCAAGAAAATTGTCACATTTCAAGCTAGGTTTAAAATATAGAGTCCATAAAGAAAGAGGAAAGAAGCGTGGTGGGAGTTGATAGATGCTCGAAAGCTCGAATGCCAGTGAGTAGGGAATTGCATATAAGGTTTTAAGCCACATGGCAGAATCGAAGAACCAGAACTGCGGTCGTTGCACATTTTGCCATGACACCGCAATCCAGGCCAGTGTTCCACTTTATGCTTTTCGAAGCAATAAAACCTCGCCTATAGCTCGATGCGTATACCTATACGTTCCAGCCATAGTTTATACTGCACGTATAGGATAATGAATTTATCTGTACGAGTATATCCATTCATATATAGCTACAAAAAGTCTATGTGTGCAAATCGCAGCGATCAAGGGTGGAAGGAAGGACAAGAACAAAGAGGGAGGAATCGATTCCAAAGACAAACTTAAGTTTAAGTACCAGACGGAGTACATCGTCAACACGACATCATCGACGGAGAGCTTTCATCCGAGACCCCTCACTGAACTGACAGTGAAAACGAACGTTTACGGTTCCGTCGTAAAACACGAGTCAAAAAGCCCCTTATCGTTTGGTAATTTTAACCTTTGAAACATTCAAACATCGTGTGCAGTAGCGTTGCGTGTTCGCTTTGCTTACCCTGGCGTACCGCGTTATCTATCTGAAAATCTCGACCCAACTTCTACGCCTGATTAAATAAACTTAGAAAATTTCTCCACACAAACAAAATCGCTTTACACTACGGCCTTTGATTTAGTTATTCGTTTGAAGTCAGTTTAAACAGTTTAAGGAACGATTTCTGATTTGTAGTGACGTCAGAATTCACTAATTCAGATCGAGTTATCTGTCTCATAGAAATGAGCGAGAAGTAGGAGGTGAAGAGTGTAAAGTGGGAAGAAGGTTCTCACGGACGACGCTAGATGGCGGTCTCGTCATACCGAAAAATGACGTCACCGCATGGCGCGAAATAGAGACTATTTCAAACTTTGAATTGACAATATATTATATTCGGGCAATATTATACATATGAGTTTATGAGCTGCATGAGTGCAGATTTGTTGCACCGATATTGAGCCAAGTCAGGATACATGCTATAACACACGACGCTACATGAATTCTCCCGCGTCTATGGACGAAGACACGACACCCAAAGGTGGTTAACCTGGGGTTAAAAAATTTCTACTTTTTCAGTTTATTTTTTTCTTTTACTCAACTTGCGATACTGAGAATCGCGCGACTAGCTACCGAGTATAAATTACGCAATAAACTCGTATCTTATTACGCAGTTGCACGCGAGACCTCGATGAGTTTTTGTTCACTCCCAATCACACTAATCACAGTCAGCCTCAAATTGAATGACGTAGTAGCTTGAGTTGGGACAAGTAAGGAGCAACTTTTGCACGCAGCACTTTTTCCTTTTTTATTTTGAAGATTGTAAAAAACCCCTCAAACGGTAGGATTATCCGATAAAAAGTTTGATCTGTTGATTTCAATAAAAATTTTCATGAAAAAAAAAGTCAAATTTGACAGAGGATTCAGAAAACCTGCCAAACGTAAATTTTTTTCAGCTCTGATTGACCTCGTAAGCGAAAAAATCCTCCACGTCACCGCATGGATGAGGTCAAATGCGAAGAAGATTTTGTGGTGCTTCATATAATTGTATTTGCTAAAGTCTAAACTCTTAATCATCGGGGAATATTTGTTATTCCAAGTCAAGAGTATATAAACAATTGAGGAAGTTATACAGGCAATTGAATTTCAGTGTATTTCCTGTATAAAAATCTATCACAACGCGAAAGATGACAAAACTATGTTATTGAAACATAATTTTTGTCATATCTGCACGGAAAAGTTTGATTTTCGAAGCCTGTTAGGCCAGCGCAAAGTGCTTCATTTCTGATGAGTGCAGAAAGTAAAGCCTTAGTGCGAGAAACATGAGACTCGACGGATATCAGCCACTTTTCGCACTTGTAACACAATATAAAATTCTTCATAAATTGTGAAAATGAAAGAATACTACCAATTTGATAACTTTTTTTCGTCAAGTATCAAAATATATAAACAGGACTTGGACTATTCAATATTGCAATAATGCGAAAAATTTATCCTACACAGAAACGGAAGTAACAATTTTTTGACAAAACTGTGCAGCAATTATTTTTATAATTTACGTCAAGTGTGTAGCTACGAGAACGTGAAAAGTTATGTTATAATGATTAAACTGAACAGTTCGTTAACGGTTGTTCTTTTATTTCCGCGTTTGAAAGCACACAGCAAAAGCTCCATAACGACCGTTTCGAGTTGAATAAAAAAAGTCGAGTTTATTCATTTTTTCCGAGACTGTGAAACGTTTTAAATTCATTAAAATCAGCTACCTAGAATTAATAACACGGCGTATAATTTCAGTATTCACCGATGACGCAATACCGATGCATCCTCATTAAACGCGACTCTGTAATAGTCATATCTCGGGTGTAGAAGCCTGCGATTCGTTTTCGCCCATCGAATTATCAGACCCTAAAATAAGCTCTCAATCATAGTTGGCATTGTTCCAACCGTACACACTCCAGTCTGCAACAGCTTTCACAGACGCCCCTGGTCAATGCACCGCGGGTACCCCAATACCGCCGGAAGTACGTCCTTGCTTAGCTCGTGTCCCGAGTGTTCGAAGGTATGAAATAAACGGACAAGAGCTCAAAAGCTCAAAAGCTCAGTCATAGGCTCAACTCTCAACGTTGAAAGAACAGAGTACCCACAGCATTTCAGCGGTATGGCTTCATTCATGACACCCCTACTCGGGTTCCTTCCAACGCAACGCCTGATGACCTTTTGCGATGGCTATAACGCCCCCGGGGATCTTCGCCCACCTAAGAATCGCGGTAATCTTATCACATTGGACGAGGGGTCCTCTTAATTCTACTACCCCTTGTTCATCGGTGGATTTAGGATACTTACTTTACACCTGGACGTCTTCTATTCCGAGGATATTTTATGGAAACAAACTATGAATCGAAAAAAAAAATAGACGATTGTGCCTCGATCACTTACAGTCAGAATGAAATTTTACTCTCAAACTGTTCAATCGATGGATCGATCACAATTTGATACGATTTTTTATTATTATTATGATTTTTTTTTTTTCGTTCTATAATGCGAAAATGTCAGAATCGTCGTTTCGACGAACTTGCAACTCGAGCTTTCGACGTTTTGCCAGGATGATAGTCCCGCGAGAACTGAGGGTAGCGCGACCGTCTACGGGGTTTCTGCTCCGGTCGATACACCTTCGCGTTCCCCTTCCTCGGGTCAGCTACCACCCCCCTTTCGCCCCCTCCGACCCCACGACACGCAGGATGGAATCCCTGGTTACAGGAGCTGCGGTGGATGATCGTCGACAGATATGGCGACTGATACAAATTTTTGTTTGAGGTTGTTTAAAAAAAAACACACAAAATTTCAGATTAAAAAAAAAATTTGAGAGAAAAAAAAATAGAATAGAACCTTTCGTGTTACCATTTTGGTATCATTTTTGCGTTTATCACGTTATTTTGAATACAGAATGATAAAAAAAATAATAATTCAAAATCTATTAATAAATGACACAGAAGATCTTCTGAATTACAAATATTTTTCCTCATCCTCATGAGAAAGTAGTGCTTGAATCTTGATTTCAAAAATTGAAGAAAAGGAACGAAATTTTTTTTTTGAACTTTTCGGCTATTGAAAATTCATTAAAGAATTTGCCAAAATTCCATTCAGACCTGAATCTAATTATCAGTGTTTGAAAAAATGTAAAAAATTCTGACCAAAAAAAAAATTACAGTCGAAATTCTATATAATATTCAACGTTAAATTTGCATTTAAAAATTTTTTTAATACCGTCAAAATAGAAGAAAAATTTTCAGTAGACCTGTTTCAACATCTCATCTCTATGTCAGAATATTCTAAGCCTCTCACACCTCTTCGTTATAAATTAAAGTCCTACGTGTGTATTTTCGGGTTGTATCAGTGCTGAATGAAGTCGTTCGATCCGAAAACATCTCACGTCCGTTTCGTTCATCCCTAGAACCACCCTCGTGGTTCGTCGATTCAAAATATCCCCCGAGCTTTCGTTGGTCGCTTCCGCCAAAGGCGTTAACACGTGATTCTATGATTGGTTGATGATGTCGGACATAGTAGCTTTCGATTGGTGGCTATTTTTAGACACTGAGCTCCAAGCGCTTCGGTGTGACGTAATGAAAGCTTCTTTTCTTTTCAAGAAAATCCCTTGCTTCGATGGGTAACGTTGAGAGCTTTCGATAAAAGCTCGGTTCAGTCCTCCGTCGGTAACCCGACCCTTACCGACGTTGTCACTTACCGATGGAACTTGGGAGAGTTTCTATGCGGGATATTCAGCCCGGCAGAGTTGATATTGACTAGAGAGAATTGATTTTAGTTAATTCGAAATTAAATCGAATTTACTGTTAGTGAAAACGCTTTATTAAACTCTGAAAGTTACAATAGTTGTAGAGTTTTACAATAGAATCACATATAGGGTTACAACACTTTATTTACCACACAGTGTTCGAATTTATGTATAATTATATTCAATATGTTTGGTTTTATTCTCAATAAACATCACGAAGTCATGTAACAAAGAATAAAAAATAAAAACGGAACAATCAAATGATGAGCTAGTTGAAACTATGTGAATTAGGATCAATGATTATTCACGTAGAACAGAAGAATGAAAAATAATAAGATCAGTAACATATGTCACAACGAATATATTTATACATATATATATATGTATATTTTCTTTTTTCATATAATTCTCATATGTTTATATAACGTTAATAATTGCATGACTTAATTTTAACATTAAAAGTCAATTGTCGTTAAGAGTTATATAGTAATTTAAGGTATATTCACAGATGGCTGCAGTGCTATGTGTAAGTTATGTGTTATTCATTTAATTTTTGTTTCTTTTCACAAGAAAAATTAAACTTTTGTAGTTTGGAGGGGGACAAAAAAAAATCTGGGACATTTTGTGCTCGTAATTTTCGTTACAGTAGGTAAACTTGGAGATAAAAAAAAATAAAAATTCAAATTAGAAAAAAAAGTCTCTGACTTTGTGTATTTATATGTATATTAAAAATTCTCACGTTTCGATTAATACAATTCAATAGACATCTTAAACGGTTATAGATATCTTATGTATGTATATTTGTATACATATTTATATATATTATATGTTGTAAAGTATTTCAGTTTAGGTATAGGAAATATTATAATAAATATAAGTGGACCCCAGCGGTAGTCAAATATGTGGAACTTGCGTCTCGAGATTCAATGATTTTCAAATTGATACAAATACGAACAGTGAATTACAGATTTTCTAAATCATTGATATTATCCAGGGTTGTAATCAGTGCTTTTTCAAATATCACATCGTCATTTCGTAACGCAAGCTCTTCGCATAATTGCTTTTGCATATTATATCGTGCAAATCGATTATTTAGGTACATATGACAATGAGTAGACGTTCGTTATGGTTTATAATTATAGGTTCATCGAGACTCATTGCTTGAAAAGATTCGACAATTTATTCTTTCATTTTTTCTCTTTAAATATTTAATATTTATATTCACTTATGTGAGCACAGAATATTCCAGCTGGATCGAATCTCTCTTGTTTCGTAAATTAGAATATTTACAATAAAATGGTAAATAAAAATATTCACATATTTTTATTTTAATTATGTCAATAGCAAATTCATCATCAGTTTCAGTTTCTCTTTTTTCCCTGTTAAAAGTTCGAAGGATATCAACGATAAGACGATTATTTATTCTCTCAATTCACTTTTGTGCAGTAATTAAATCACAAATTTCTGGAACATCCTGGTACATACATTTTTTTATTTATTTTTTTATGTAATCTTCTTTCGTCTCGAATTATAAAATACCATTGATAACAGTGCGCGTGCAATACAGTGCGTATAATGATGTACATCTCCAACAGTTACACAGTTATTATTATTTATATTACCTTATATCCATTTCATCAATATTATAATTATTTTCGAGTTGAAATCGAGTTTGTGCTTATGTACAATATTTGTTTTCGCTAATGTTTCAAAATAGCAAATTGATAAAACACTTATTAAAGCTTTTTTGTTTTGCCGGATTGTTATATTATTTCAACCAAATCTGCGATCGTCGAATGATTTGTGTAGTTCGTAATTACCGATATTCTAATTTAGAATTATTCATACAGATTTAATTAGAGATGCAATTTATTAAAGCTATCACGTCAATAATTCAGACGATGATCATAAAATGACGAATAACGAGTGGATAAAAAAAAATCTCTGAAAAATATATTTGATAATAAATTATTACGTTAAAAAATAAAATGCTAACAGTTTTTTTCGAACACTGAATTCAAGTAGACATTTACATAATCAATATAATTAATAGTCGAATAGTATTAACCTCTCTTTTTTTCTTTTTAGCTACAGTACATCGTATATATTATTATTAATATATTAATATTATATATGTATATTCATTATAATATAGATAGTAATATCAAATTCTAAGCATTTAAGAAGACTGCATAAAAGTATTCAGGCAAGAGATGCGAACGTATCGACCCAAATATTCATCGAAAAATTTATGTTTAACATTTGAATAAGCTTTGTTCATCATCTCCTGTGTATTGGCACACTTAATCTTACACGACATTCGCACTTAAAATTATAAATATCAGCATTCGTGACTCTATTAATATTTTTCTTTTCTTTTTTTTTTTTTTTTTTTTTTTTTTTTTTTTTTTT
>JAFFZH010014715.1:13561-65539 GCA_018420115.1 Euura saliciscinereae
GTTTCTGAATCGTTTCGCAATTAGTGGTGATTTTTTTTTTTTTTTTTGCTTTGATTATCCGATTTCACTTCAACGCATTTTTTATTCTTCAAAGTGGTTCTTTTTTCTTGTATAATTTGTATGTTTTTCCAAGTTCTATTGAACTTGTGATTTTGAAATTGTTTGCTCCTGGACCTCGATAATGATGATTGTGAAGTTTGATATAAAAAGAGAATTTGTTTTTTCAAATAACTAATGTAAGTATAATTCGAGTAAAAAATTCTTTTTCCGGCGTATAAATTCAACCTGAAGCATTAAAAAAAAGTTTTACGATCGCTTAATGTATGTATAATTAAAACTAAAACTAGACCAACAAGCGAGAAGCCTCATAGGTTCTATAATCTTACGTCTACACTATTCAAATGAGTAAAGCTACGTTTAATAGCAATCCATTCGTCATCCTTTTTTTTCGATTTGGCATTCGTTATAAAACCGTTAGAATTATCAAAAGATGCCAAAAGTGGTACGTCGATTAAAAAAATTCGATCTCTTTCTCATACTCGTCAAATATCCGACGTCTTGAATTTTATCCAATGTCTATGTTCGTTATATGAATCAATCAGTGCATCAGTACCACTTTTACAATTCTTCAATTTTGTTCGCTATATTATGGAAGATTACGAAAGTAACACAAACCGCTTAAGGCTACTTTCTAATGGTTACAATACTAGTTAATTAACGTCTGTTTCTTCATTCGGAGTTTTCAGCCAATAAAAGTAAACTTGAGAAGAACTATTTTTTTAAATATTCAAATGACTTTCGATTAGGCACATCCCAATTTTATTCTGTTTGAATTATATCGTTGAAAATTTTCATTTCTGTTCTGCTCTCTATATGACTCTACTTTATCAGTTCGTCATAATTATATGTTTAATCTCAGGCTTCCTCAGTGTGGGAACCCTGCGAACTTCGCTTCTTCTTATGATTCCCTGGGTGATGATGGTGATGATGGTGGTGGTGATGCTGGTTTTCCGAATTCATCAACGCGTCTAATTCTGGTGCTACAGGATTTTGATGATTCTGATTTTGATTTTGGTGACCAACTAGAAGGTCAAGAGTACCACCTCTGGCCGGTGGATCCATGCATGCTTGAGGTATCGGAGTAGCCATTGGGGATATCGCTGGCAAAGGCATGCAGTGGAGAACGTAACATCTCACTCCAGCCAGGGCTATACCTGAATAAAATGGAGAACGAATTAATAGGAAAATTAATTAATCCACGTGGAAAAGACCAGAGAAAATTTTTCTGTTTCCAATTTTTTTCTCGTCAGAGTTCCACTTTTCAGCTCTTATTCCACTAGCTTTTAACAAATCTTTCACCTCGCTTTTTTCCCTTTGTCTTTCTGGTCTTTTATATTCAGGTCATAGAGGCTCATATTAACGCGGTGGAAGCCGTCGTCGTATGGCTTGTTGATTAACCACTGAGAAATCGCATTCTTTTCAGAGTTCATATATATATTTGTGAGATTTCTATGATTTTTTCCACAGTGGCCAACGACGCCAGGAAAAATCTGGTTAAAAAACGGCTTTTACGGGGCTCAGGAGTGACCGTTCACTTTATGCGAGAGTGAATATAGTCACTTGAAGGAATTTAGAGCTCAGGTGTTTAATTTCCCACGTAGAGGGAAGATTAATAAAGTTTGACGAATAACTGGAACCCCCTTGCATGAATTTCTTACCCAGCAAGAGAAGAGCTGCCCCAGCAACAAGAAGAACGAGTCTGTGGTCGGTTGTGGTTGCCCCAGGGGCAAGTTGGACCAATCCAACGACGAGGACGACGGCCCCGAGTAGAAGGCAAACAACGACGGCGTGAAGACCGGATATCTTTGATTAAAAATAAGATTCGATTACATCAAGGCTTCCCAATTTTTGTTTTCATTTTTTCTCACCTTCCCGCAGAGGTATAACTCCGGCAGAGGATCTAGGTGGCTATTCGGTCCATGGGGACTCGGTGTCGGCGGCGAACCAGGAGGCGGTGGCATCCATTGACCACCCAGATACAACTGGCTTGGACGTTTTAATCTTTTTTCTTGCCTACGTCGTTCGTGGCGGACGGCAACTGCCGGCATAGCCCCAATCATTCTGTAAGAAAAAATAAATAAATTAAAACTGATTCGATTCGTTATTTTTGTGACTTTTTACAAAGAATACATGCTATTACAACATTTTAAGAGCATGCTACAGTCATTTTTTACTCTTCTTTACCGACCGTACCCGGTTTTCACTTGTTTTCACTGATAGCAAAGCTTACAGCGCAATTCTAGATGGAATTCCGAAGATATATATCGGAAAACTTGTTTGTTTCATGCAATAATGAAGACGTATTCTTGAAAACTGCACAAAATGGTAATTGTCGATGTCAAGCGGTGATTGTGAGTTTCGCCCGTTCATCATGGCCGCGACCACCGCTTGACATCGACAATTACCATTTTGTGCAGTTTTCAAGAATACGTCTTCATTGTTGCGTGAAACAAACAAGTTTTCCGATATATATCTTCGGAATTCCATCTAGAATTGCGCTGTTGGTTCCTTTTCCGCGCTCGTGACGCGCAGGCTTTGCTATCAGTGAAAACAAGTGAAAACCGGGTACGGTCGGTAAAGAAGAGTAAAAAATGACTGTAGCATGCTCTTAAGAATGTTATTCATGATTCTATGTCTTCAAACTGATGAAGATAACATCTTCCACCTATTTTGAAATTTCAACAGGGATGAAACCTCTAACAGAAACGGGTTCTGTTTAAACTACGACCCAATCCTTGTTATTTTTAACATCAGTTATAGAATTTATTTTCAACTGTGTGAATAAACAAACAAATAAGAGTAAAGCTCGACCCATAGTTTTCATTTCTGATATACCGCCCACTGCGCACTGGTCCAGATGCATTTGATAGAAAAACCGATAGGAGGTACCTTGGAGACTTCGAATTCTTGCAGGGAAAAGTTGATTTTGAGAAACATTGTTACGATTTATTTCGTCTGTGTCTACCTGCATTTTTCTACGGGGTTGGCGAACCGTGGAGCGCTTTGAACTTTCGTGACCCCTGATGACCTCGTGGGTCGATACGTCACTTTACTACCCAGCATGCCGCTAGTTCCTCGCGTTTTATGCACCATGCAGCTGATTATAAGTATTTAACTGCACTAAATCGAGTACTTGGACTGCAGTAAAAAGGAAGTGAAATAATCCTGATGGATTCTAACGGAACGATTTCAGTAACAGTCTAATCGAACAGCGAGCTTTTAATCACGGTTCAAATTTTAAGTGGACTCAGGCAATCTGATTACTCCCGTGCTTTTACGACCTGGAAAGTGAACGATGCAACCTACTCGCAATATCCCAGCTGAAATACGGATTTGCGCATCCATGAAGCACCCGTCACTCTCCACATACGGATTACCAAGCTTTTCTTTTGTTAATGCAAGCTCCCCGTACTCAGAGTCAGATGATTCATTTTTGACAGGTGAAATACAGCCTTAAAACTTTTTTTTTGTCGTGGACGTGGTTCTCGGAGCTTTGATGAATCGAGCGTTAACGAAGCTTGCGACGTGCGCGGAGACTGCTGAAAGCTGATGGTTGTGTAATTTTAAAAGGCCTGTAACCAATGACCCCAAACCTCTTTTCACTCTTCGAGATCGTTTATATATATGACGAGATTAGACGGATTCTAAAAATGTACTCGTCGTATCAGAATCTCTACAAAATCGAGTTACCAACTCCGGCACCACGGGGGCTCTGCAAACATCGACACACAGATTCCGAAGACCTTAACTTCCAGTCTGTGTGTACCTTCGACTGATTTAGCGTAGGAACAGAGAATACAAGCGATTTCACGAGTGAGTGGCCTGCAGCCATCGGCTTCGGATTGCTTCAAAGACGAACTAAAATTCAAACAAAACTTACTTTTGATAATTGTTTACTCAAAAACATCTGTGTTTTACGAGTTTCACTATATATAGCCTGAACATTCGTTTATGGAAGTTGAAGAGATTGCTTCACGAAATTAAAGAGAGGCTCGCTAGTCTCGGGGCAAATGGTTCAGTCCACATAAACATTAATTATCTGTACACCAATTGGCTGGATATTTAACAACCGATGCTGTTACTTGTAATTAATATAAAATATCGTCTTCTCTCACCGTGATTACTTAGGCCTGAATTAAGATACGAACCATCGAGTTCAGAGCTTTGGAAAAGTGTTTAGCAGAAAAATTGAAACCTTCCATTGGTTTCCGCGGAACTGCAGGAATAAAAAAGTAACGAATTCGAGTTATTAGTACTTCACATCCCGATTGGGTAAGAAAATAGTAGAAGGAAATCCTGAGAGAAGTTAAAAAGTCAACGATAGATTAGAAAAGTTGAGCTTTAATTGTAACTCAAACTTATACTTTGTCAGCTCGTAGATAAGCTGCAAAACTCTTTTGCAGAGTTTCTTTTTTTTTCCAAGTAGCTTCTAACGAGCAAACTTATAATCTGTGTCACATATAAACCTGGCGACATTTTATCAGTGATTTGAAAAATTATCTACAAAGAATTAAGAACCAATCGAGAAACTGGAGTTTAAAAAGAGAGGATATAAAAAATCTCTTCGTTAACTGTTCAAGTTTTGATGAAGCGGTTTCAAGAACTTGTTATTACTGAAAATTACGAAAAAATTTAATCTCTTGTATAGATTTTATCTCGATTGTATATTGTAGCCAAATTGCCAATTGATGAAAAATCGGTTATGTGAGAGCTGAGAATGAAATTGAAACCTTATTTTGTTTCTATTGATTCTCTTCGCAAGCTCCACTTCTGGGACGTCTGAAGGGCACGATAATTTTTCAATATAATCTGGACTAATCTTAAATTGTTGGCTTTATCTTTTGAAAATTTGCGTTTCATCTTCAGAGTAATTATCAATTCTAGAAGCTCAATAAAGGCACTTGTGTAATAAATAATAGAAAAGTTTCCGAACATCTGAAGGTAAGGTAATCAGCACTCAAAAGCAATTAGACGCTTGAATTAATTACTAGAATTGTATAAACTCCGTATCACGAGACAGAATTCGGTTTACGCCAAGGGAGGGGCGTGGGGTACGATTGTGATCTGTGGTTACGCTTGCTCACAAAAGCTCTACGTCCTTCGTCTATGGATTCACAATACACAAGCCTTGTAAACTTGTTACACGGAGTTTGGAAGCTAGTTCATCGAGTATTTGAACAATTTCTAACAAACGGTGTTGAATTTCTCGTAAGTTTTATCGAGCTTTTTTTGCAGATTTTCTCTCTCTCTCTCTCTCTCTGCCCTCGCGGATGCCGATAACACTGAGTTAAAGTGGGGAAAAAAAATATCCTAGGGTAAGAAAAAAAAGGTAAAAAGCAACGGGACACTAACCCCCCGCTAGTGTCCGGTCGCAAGCTCGGGCGTCGCGGCGTCGCTAAGGTGAAACCCGATAGATGTGTACACACTATGACTTTTCGCCACGCAACAACAGCGCCATTTCGCTGAGAGAGGAGAATAGCAGATACGGTATTAAATATCACGGGAGATTTATCGGGGTGAAATTTATAGGGTGAAAGCAATTATGTAACGAAAATTAAGGGAGATTAATTGAGCTTTCAAGATTCCGAATAATCATTGTTTGCAGGCCAACAAAGTAGATACTTGAATTTAGATTCAGTTGCGTTCCGAGTAATTGTGTTTTTTTTTTCTCTCATCATCAAACAAACTGTGACTCGGAAATTTTTATACGCCGGATAAAAGCTCCCTGCCAATTATTCAGGAAACACACAGTTGGGACGAATAAGGGTGTGGCTAAATTATATCTGACCTTAAAAACCAGGCGGAATTAATGCAAAAGGATGAACGAAGTAAAAATAAAAAAAAAGCTCTTTTCGCTTCGAATGATTTGATGACTTTTTGTAAGATTATTACTGAGGTACAATGTTATAGCGGAGAAAAAAAAGTGGGGTGTGTCGGTGTAGGCGTTGAAAAGTAGAGATCAAGTAGAGCGTTTCGTAAAGTTTTATTTTCGAAAAATTCGTGCGTCAAATGTATATAAGTGGTAGAGAAATTGCATAAGAAAGCTTAACAATATATTTATATATATTTATATCGTAAGTAATTCATTACGAATGTATATTTATAATTATATACTATTACTTGGATTTCACGTTCATTATTAATCAAACGTGTCTTTCTTTCTTCACTTTACCCGTTACGGTGATTCTTACGTCTTTAGGATATTTAATTATCTAGTACTTTTTTTCATTTTATAATTAATATTTCCGTCCATAAAGATACGGGAGCAAATTTTACGAGCGAATATTCAGTAAAATTTTAATTACATATTTATTGAATTATAATATATTCAACACGTTTTTCAAAAAGGAATGTTTATATATTGTATCGATTAAAGAAGGAATGTAAAAACTTGATTAATATCATAAATCAGCTAGTTTCAATTATCTTCGGAGAAAAAAAAATTCTATTATACGTACGATTCGAAATTTGTCTACAGCCAAATAATTCATACCATCAGCTTTTTTACAGCTTTTCTTTTTTTCAATTTTAATTACACTTCATCTGACGTAGTTAGGTATATATAAGCGTAATATTTATAGCTGGAATTATCATAAGGATTGTATTTGAATCGAGGCTTTTTCTTTCATTACTCAATTTACTACGATTATTTATATTTCGCGGGCTGAAAGCTCGACACAGCTTCACAGCATTTAGTCATCATAAGGTTTTTTTCTTTCTTTTTCCGTAGTATAAATGATACATTATTTAATTTGCGGTCGGAGATGCAGTTTGATTATTAAATAGGACAATAAAACAGACTTTTTTTTCGTATTATGCTTGGATATAATTATAATATGAGCGATAATTTTTCAGAGTAGAAATCGCATATGCGTGTGGCTATCAAACCGTGTATTCTATGAGTATTTGATATAGTACGACTTATAAATACATATAATATCATATTATTTTTTGTCGTTTCGAGTCAAAATTGAAAAGTTATCGGTATATAATATGTATAGAATATAAGTAAATATTTAAAGATTACAATTCTTTTTTTTTCGTCTTGTTTTAATTATTTTTTCTTCATTAATGGTGTGAGTCAATATATTTGGATCACAGAATTGTAGCGCCCGAGCAATGACAATTTGAATATTCTCAAAAACGCTTTCAAGTGTGAAAAAAAAAACTAGGTCATTGAGTTAGGTACATCGGTAGAATATTCTTATAATCCCGGAATTGATGGTCCTTTGATATGATTAGTTTCAGAACATAAAAAAACAATAAAAAATTTCAAATGCATTATATAAATCAAATGGTACTCGTGAAATTGTTTTTGAGTAATCGCGTCAAAATTATATATATTCAATTTTTATAGTTTAGGTACAGCGTTTTTGAAAAATTCATATTTATATAATTTATAGCTATAGCATTTTTTTTCCTTTTCTTTCGTCTTCTTAATTACTTCATATTTTAAACGTAATATTTATACTAGATATTATTAAAAAATTAGGTACAATAATATACAATTATAAGTAGGTATAGACTATAGCTTAATCTATACTGATTTGATATCATATTGAAACATAAGGCTGATTAAAATTGAGAGTAGCGTTTTTTTTTGGGGGGTGTTTTTTGTTTTTTTTTACCCACCATTGTATGAGCGAGTGAGAATATATTCAAATTTGAATACACTAAAATTTGAGATCCACTGCCAATCAAACGTATAACGTAAGATACATGAAAATTACGATTATCAATGCGCGTTTTAAGTAAAAACTGCAAATTCCACGTAGAAAATATTTGATTAGTGTTGAAATGTGGGTCGTTTGAGGTAGAGCATACAAATAAGGTAATATCGTTTCTGAGGCAGTCAGCTGACAGGGAGATCATCGCGTAACAAGAATTGAACAAAAAAGAAAGAAATATTGTTCAGTTTCCTGGAAATGAAAAATTTATTTTTACGGCACAGGCATTAAAAAGTAACGTTTTGACGCCTGTTTTCGTTCCGGCAAGTGGCACTTTATACCGCTGAGTTCAAAGTTGCGTTATAAAGTCTTTATTCCGCAACTTTGATGCGCAGTTCGAAGTGCGCATGTCAAAGTTGCGGAATAAAGTCTTTATACCGCAGGTTACCCCCTCTCTGCTACCTTTTACAGCAGCTCCTATACGCAGTTCGTGCGGAACTCAACCGGCGTCAAAGTGACCATTAATGCCTTTTCCGTAAAAAAATATTGTATGGGGCGTGCGCAGAGAGTAAATGTTCGGCAAGGTTATGGTTTTCGTACGAGCCGTTGGTTTTACCTGGCGAGCGGAAGGCGAGTACTAAAAACATAACCTCGCCGAACAGTTCCTTTCTGCGCGCGCCCCATACAATATCTATTTTTTTTTTTTTTTTTGCTACTGGATTTGACCTGCGAATCCTTGGTTGACGCAGAAAGCCAGCGTAATTGTATCCAGTTTTTGGCAATGCTTCTAATTCCTTAACTATAGCTAGTTAAATTATGGGGTTATTTAAATATTAAAGATTAGAGATACTTTTTTTTCATTATAAAATTCATCCTAGAATCAAGCTAATCGATTTCTTTCATACACGCCCCTGATCGCCTTGCAATTTTTATTATATATTTTTATATTATTTTAATCATTTTCATTTTATTTATATTCTCGGATTATATACTTTGGTCCTTATTATTATGTGGTTTCAGAATTAATCCTAATCCACTCTAGTCAATTCTTCCCATTCCCAAGTCTCTCACATCATCTATTATCAATCTACTTCAATTCCCTCCGAATATCAGATCCACACAGCTTCCAATCCGCTAAAGTCTCCTCATTCTCCAATCTCAATCCTCTGTGATAGACGAAAGTATCAAAAATTTAATATCCTTCAGGATTTAGTTTACACGTAAAAATTAACAAATGTATCGATACTTTATTCAGTAGGTACTAAAAATAACGTTAGAATTGAAAAAACAAGAAACACTCAAACTTTTCGAATGATTAGATACATTGATTGGACGTGAGTATTTATATATATTCCATTTGTACATTTGCACATTGATGAATGAATTATTTAATCGATTACATTTAAGTTTCGAAAGTCACCGAGTTGACTAACCATGATAAGAGACGAATTTATAATTTAGGTTGTCAACTGTCATCAGGATCACCCAAAAACCTTACCTTTAATTTTCAAACTCGAATAAAATTCGAAGTCGTTGAACGACTTTTGAAAACTTTTGTTTCACTGGAAAGTAAAAGAATAAAGCTTCAATTTCGATTTTGAAATGCGAATTAAATTTCGATCAACGCTTTTGTAATCCTGTGTAATTTAAATTTTGAATTTGAAAACTTAACGAAATTCTATTTTTTTTTGTTCTTACTCGAAATCAAACAAAAAAAAAATTATTTCAGAAGAATATAAATTTGATGTCTCTTCGAAAAAAAAGTTATTTCCAATCATTCATCACGTTCAGATTTTATTCAGGTTTTGAATTGGTTCAATATAATTTTTAGCCACCCTGTAAAAATCGTAATTTAATTTTAGCGTAAAAAGAGTGAGTTTTGAAACTACGGCAATACAATGAATGAAATTATCGATTCAGTGGGCTAGATTTCATTTCGATGAATCGATAAAAGCTTCCGCAGCGTTGGAAGAGAAAAAAAAACTTCAGATCGGATGAAATGAAACACGTGTACACAATGTATCGTGTATCAGCTAATGATACATCGTCATGATTATCTAGCTCTCGACTCTAATTGGTGATGATCATTACCTCGTTAATTACCCACTCCGAAGTACCAAACACCCCATTATCGAATAACACATTACCACGTTACGCAGTTTGAGTAGACCTAATAAAAAGATAAATTATACAATATTCCACCTAATAAAAATGAACGATTAATAATTATTTAAATCCTAGAAACGTGAACGTAAAGAGGCCTGTGAGCTTGTGGATGATTTCCATTGAGATTATAATAATTAGGATTGGCTTGTATCAGTTCCCTGGTCTCGCTCGGTGTGCCAGGACTGATGCTACCAGTGGTCGAGGTCTCAATTCTATCGCTGGCGATCTCCTCCTCGGTTATTTGCTCCAGGAGATGATTCGGCTGCGACTGCGCCTCCCCGGCGCTCAACGGCGGCGGCGAGTAAGCCGGGGGTGGACTCCTCGGTGGCGATCCAACGTTCTGGTCCTCCTCGACCGACAGCGACCCGGAAGAAGCCATGGACTTCATCTGCTTGGCTCGTCGCGCGTGGCGAGTGGTAAGTCCCCCGGTTTCGACGTCCCTCTCGAGCCTGTGTCCGGACCTGGACCTGGTCAGCTGACGTTGGACGTACTCCTCCAGGTCGTCCTCCTCCTTCTTGGCTATTATCTTGTTCAGAATGATGAGGAAGACGCCCATGACGATCGCGAATATCCCGGTGGCGACGAGCTCGTTCCACCATCCTCCGGACGCCTTCATCCCCCAGCTCGCAAAATCACCCGGAAGGAGACCGCTGGCCAGTAGAAAACCGCCAAGGACGAGGAACACGACGCCGACGTGGAGCATCCCGATCGACGTAACCACCTTGGAGTCCAAGACCCCCTCGCCCGCGGCGCGGTGGACGTGAGGAGCATGATGGTGACGCGGATGGTGGTCCAGAGAGCCTGTTGATGCCCGTGGTGACGTCAAACCGCTTTCACCACTCTGTGTGCTGTAACGACGCTCGCGGGCGCGACGCTGCTCGTCCCGACGTTTTCGCTGACGTTTGATTGCCAGAGCGGAGTGCAACCCCACCGCGTGCATCCTGCAACACCGGAGAAACACACCGTCAATTGATTTTTGGTCTTTGAGATTGATTCGATTTTTCGTTCTTTTTTTTCTTTTATATTCTACTTTTTTTTGTCTAGGATTGTCTTAACGAGGTTACAGGATGCACGCTATACAGCAGGTCTCGAGGTTGTACAATATCCAAAAGCTTTCGTGAAATTTCTAGTTCAACATTTTTCTTTGTACACTTTGTCTCAACCTGTTCAACCACCCGGAACTTTCAATGGGTTGTTGCTCTAATTCTGTTGTTACACAGGCTCGTGATATTGGTAAGGATTGATATTGGTTTGATTGAATGTCCCGTGATGCTGGTCCTCAATTAATTGTCGTTAGTTTGAATTGCAGTGATAAAATTCCAGGTCGCAGAGTTTATTTGCTACTCGTACATTTTCTATGACTCTTTTCCCTTCTTCTACTTCTTCTCGTTCACGTAACGAGCGAAATGGAACCTTTTATCTGTGTGTATATTATTCAAATGATCGACCTTCTTTGAAATCATTGTATCGGGGTGTCAGGAATGATGGACGAGGAGTCAGGATGAACCGCCCGATGAGTAGGCGTCTTTGTCAACTTCCGGTTCGAATACAAACGGACCTTGAGAATCCATTTTATTCATTCATGGCAGAAGAGCCGAGATCACCAGTTATTAGACAAGTCTTTATCCCCGTCTCGTCAGAGTGTCAAGAAATGCATGATAATGAGGTAATTGCTCATCGTACGAATTTAAACGGCTTTACCACCGCAACTTTTCACATTACCGAACGGATTATACTCTCAAAGGGAGAACCGAAGGGCTTATGAAAGCCACTGTAGGAGCTTTCGAGGTGGAAATAGCAGATGCTGCATGCTACGCAATTTTTATGGTTGAAGTCAGTTGACTTCACGAAGCCTCGAAGTCTTGAAGGAAATGATGAAAAAAAAACTGGAGGAGAATCGTCCCGCTTCTTTAGTTTGATTACCGATAATTGGTTAGGAAAATGTGTGGCTTGAGAAACTTTGGTTGGTGTTTAAATACTGGATAGAATAACGTGGCTCCTTTTTGAACGTATCTACCATGCGATCTCGGCGTGAAAGCTCTTTCTATTTAAAGCTTCCTATTCGCGGCTACGTAAGTCGCAAAATTATAGTTGTACGACACCCAGCGCGTAACCACTTTCAATGGTTTGCGTGCTCTGTAATTTTTACACAACTTTCTGATCGTCACGTTGACGATCTTTAACTTTTCCACCGTCCTGGGTTTTCAGGTCTTCGGAAGTTTGGAGCTTCTAAAGTTTAAAACTTATAATAATTGCGGATAAAGTTTTTATTTTTAAAGAAGTAACAGAAAATGTAACGTAAAATGAATTTTATAAACTATTATCGACATTTGACATATACTAATCACATTCGATAACGGATAGCTTTGCAGAGAAAATATAAGCTCCCGCATTTTCTTTTGGGGATAAAGTTTGACAAGTTGTATAAACCGCGGGATTTCACAATCCTCGACGATTAATTTTCGCATAAGTATTACGTCACGGTGTCTTATATGCCTTGGTATGAATTTTACGGGGTGGAAAACGAGTTTTATTCATCTTTTACGGTCGATCAAATAATCGGCCGATCAAGGGTGACGGAAAATCGAGGTGACTCAGATATTTCTTCACAATTAATACGCCAATTTTTCTTTTACTCATCCACGGCATGATTCGGGACTTAAAACTTGATAAAATATCGTCAAGCACGAACGACTTCTCGAAGCCAGGAATTTCTCATACCCTGAGTTATTTCGACGCGGTTGAGCTATTGAATTATCAATGTCACCATGAGACGCCACGATTCTGCATTTTTGACGTAAAAAGATCCTAGACCGTGAAGTCATGGGAAAACGGCATCACGCGTGACCCAATAATTGAGAAAAATGAAAACTGCTCCAAAAAATGGGAGACTGAAGCGGCTTTTTAGGTTCGAGTTCGATCTTTGATCCGGTAGATGCTCAAATATCGGTGAACAAAGGCTGCGACAATTTCACAGGAAAAAAGTAATGCAAACTTTTGTTACTTCGAGAGAATCTGTATACGAACCGGGGAAAAGTGGAGTCGAAAAGAAAAGCGAAAGGACGTATATATGGACGTTTCGTCCACCCAAGATGGCCGACTTCTTCTGACTATCACCGAGTCCGTCGACCACTCGAACTCTAGTGAACTTCCGTCTCAAGTGTACTCATACAAGACGAGCCGCGAACAGAAGGCGACTCTCATTCTCGTTTATGGGCCTCACTAACAATAAAGGGATTCAACAAACACGAGGCATTTTTCGTGAAAACTTCAAAACTGTCGTGAATCAATTTTTGAACCTTGTTCTTTGACATTTCTTATCTAATCTCAACCACCGGCTATAATAGACGCGACGGTGTCTGTCTGCTGAAATCGGCGACACTTAGACACTGATGTAAGATGGAAAAAAGGAGAAAAGTCTTTCAGGAAGTGTAGCACTGAAAACTCTGAAACCTACATTATTCAAAGTATAATGGAGAGGACCGCTCTTCCACTTATTTCCTACTGTAGAAGGAAAACGTAGCAAACAAATTTCAAGATCCGGAAATCGTGTGGAAAATTTAATCTTCATCTGACATTGTCCAAATTATGAGATTATACCGCGTTAGCAGACGATAATTAACCAACAGACGTTGAACATTGTAGTTGGATGAGAATTACAGTCCCGGTATAACCAATTGACTTTAAATTCAGAGGGAATATTCCCAACAGGATTATTTCTGGTGAAGCGTTGAATTTTTATTATTCAATTTCGAATTGTAAAAATGGCACATAATTGCTTTTCGAGAGCATTGAAAATGCTTCCGTTTCCGGGGTAACGGTGCGTCACCACTCGTTTATGTAGCCAATGTCACGAAAATGTGTCACACGAAAGCGTTACGTCCACTGATACTGGATAGCCATGAATTTTCAGGCTCAACGGTTGCGGAACGAATGAGAGAATATTGGAAACGTGAACGTGAAGTTCACGATTTTTTACAGCAATAACGTGACGATGAACGATAAATGTCCAAATATAGAGACACAAATTTTTTCAAAAACTTTATTGCAAAAATGATCCAAATACCAAATCCAGATGCAACTAGACTAGATATATTCAACTGATGGAATAAAATATCGCAAAAATCTTACGCTACATCACTCGAACTTGGAGTCAATATAGTCCGCACTGAATCCCCAACGAATGAATAAATTCCAGCCAGTAGGAATTTTTCTTCTGGAATTCAAGCCGAAGATGAAATTTGAAATCTTCTGAGTTTCGAAACGGCGAGAAGGGATCTCTCGGGTGTCTAGTACCAAGAAAAATATTATCACTGGCTTAAATTTCGATAACAATTTTTTGTCTCCCACCATAAGAGGGATCGTGGACCCTCCTCGAGGATGGACTCGTACTCACAAGGGTCACGTGCTGTGTGTTTTTTTGTTTTTTTGTTTTATCAGAAAACTATGAAACCTCAATACCTGGAATGTAGGCCATGGCTCATGACGCTGTTTCAGCGCTGTAGGCTGTCTCAGGATAAGATGAATATCTATCACAACCCTCATTGTGGTAGAACCAACCCGACCACAGTGTCCGATGGTTGTTCGCTCGGGGAACTTTATCGCGAAGGAACTTTGCCCAGGGTACGAACAGAGTTTCATTCAAAATATCAAATTCCTAGAAAACTTGCTCCGAACAATATCATTGTTGAATGGTGTCAGTTCAGAGTTTGCTGCTGTTCATATTGTTTACCGAAGCGAAATGCATTGTGCGGAATATTGTGGCGCTGATTTTCTTAGCTTTGTTCTTTTGTTCTCTCACCTTTATTTCACACCATTATCACAGTTTACTCATTCAGAAGAATTATAAAGAAGTTGCAAATTTTCTCAGAATATATATTTTTTTCATCGACTATGATCGTCTCGAGCCAATCAGTTCGAGGAAATGTTACAGCATACTTCACCCAGCGCCTTTTTTTTCTCCTGCGAAACAATCTGCGGATCATATCAGCGCGGGAAATTGCGTGTAAATAACTGATGGAAAGAATATCGCATACACGAAGCTCAAGCGTCGGCATTATTCACGTGGATTCTTCCATCATAAGCCACTTCAAAAATTGCTGGATTCAATTCGACTAGGAGGAGAAACTCACGATCACATTTTACTCTGGCGTAAAAAAATTTGTCAAAAAAATTCTATCACATCGAGATTGAAATTTCCGGTCAAAAAAGAAGCGTTCGAAATCGGTTCGAGTACAATCGAATATTTGATCCTTGCGGTCAGCCAGCTTGTCATTTTAATGGCCGAGGTGAAGACAGCGGTTTCCTTTCTCAGACCCACGTCAGTCACAGGAAGATACCAAAGTTCGGATGGGGATGTACGGGGTCGATTACCGGAATCTTACAATCCCAAAAATGTATTTAAGCATTCCCTGATCAACCCGAGTTCGAGGGAATATCAAACTTTAGTAGCTTCCGTATTCCGGTCAGGTTCCAAGCATTTTCGCACATGCACGCCTCGTGGGATACGTGGATGAAGCTTTTTTCTGCGGCCCGAAGCTGAGAACCCTTCAACAGCCCGGTTTACGTTCAACATTAAACACGATATTATCGCGTCCTGGACACAGTTGGGTGAATCGAAAGAGTGTTAAGTACTTCCCCGATTTTTTATCATGTCACGTCGGGGTTTGATATACTCTTGAATCACGTACGATCTCGGTGATTCGGAGCATCTGCGCGGAGGATATCGCAGCTCCAGAAATGAGAAAAATCCTAAATGAAAACCGCAAAAGAATTTCTCAAGCCTCACGATCGACGACGCCGTCGGCGGAATTAAAAGCGGCGCCTACGGCTACGTCCTGCGACGTAGACGCGTCGACCTCTCTCTCGGTCAACCTGGTTATACACCTCGTTTCGAAGCAATTAACGAAATTGGATTAACCTCGCGGAAAATTGAAATTCTCATCATAAATTCAGACACTTGACGGGTCAAGAGTTTGGCGGATTTATATACAAGCTAAATACAGTCGGACTAATAATGCACAGAATTAATCATCGAGATGATAATCAGCGCTTTGAGGGCGCTTCGCCGCTCTAAATAGCTAGAAGAATCGGTCACAGAGAGCTGGCCATTTTTTTCTGAATACTGCTTTGCGTTCCAAAAAAAATTTTGCACAGCTCAAGGCGGGTAAACTAGATTTGAACCTCGACGAATTTCCGTACACCGTGAGATATCAGAAATCCGCCACGATTGATTGTTCGGAACAGTGAACTGAACGTGCACACAAAATTTCAGCAAAAAACATTAAAAATTGTAGAATTTATTTAACTCTGAAAATTTGATATCGAAAACAGGGACTTTTTGATTCATTAGCTTCGAAAAAGGTATTTCAAGCTTAGCGAATTTGGCGGATTCAGCAAAAAATTTGGCACTAATTTGATAAAAAAAAATATTCAAAGTTATTCTACTTCACAGCTGAAGGTATAAAAATCGATAACTCCTAGAATTCTCAATATTTGTCAATGAAATTCGGTGTGTACGCTGAGTGTACAAAAACGTATTCAGAAAAAAATCAACAACTATCTGTGAGCAATACTAGAAGCCCCTCTTGAAGACTCGATTCGATTTGGATGTTGAGAGATTTTCGATATATTTAAAAAAAAAAAATCGACAACACTTGAAAAAATTTTCATGGGATTTGATGAAACTTCAGGGGTTTTCAGAAATTTAGTATTTTTCCGTCTATATAGGTTTCGTCAATTACTTGCGGAATTTATTGCCGCTATTTCGCTGCGGAATTCGTTTCACGAAGCTATAGATGACATAACGAATCGTTCGTATATTAAAGGTCGGAGTCAAATATTTGTTATTAATTGCGTACGATACACATTTGATTTCGACTTCTCGGTTAACGATCTTCGCAACGTGATACGCCGTAAGATAAACCCAACGATAAAACCATGACTGATACCAATGAGAAGACAGATTGACTATCTTCCCGGTTACGACGTCTGCATGACTCCCATCAGATATTACCTCAGACGTGAAGAAGATAAATGAATGCATTATGAAAGACTTCTATCTTAAACACTATATCTTCTCAGAAACAGAGAAATGAAACAAATCCTTGCGCATGCGCACATTAAAAATCATCCGCTTTCCACCCTAGGGATCTTTTCGTGCATGCGAACCTTGCGATGAGTCAGTGGCTCTGCTGCAAATTTAAGTCTATCTACTGTCATCCAGAATTGCACTTTCTTGTACCTTTGATACCAGTTGGTGAAAACTTTCCATCCCGTTTCATATTGAATACCTTTGATACCATCCGATTTTATTTTTTATTTTCTTTTCCCCTGTCTCTCCTACTTCCTTTCTTCCTTGCTCTCATTCCTTTCTCCATGGTTCCGATACCGACGCTTATCGTGTAAGCCAAGTAGAATACAACGGTCAGAGTCAGAGGGGATATCATCCCTGCCTTTACTACCTCCACCACCACAACCACCACCAGCATAACGGAAAAGAGAGAGGCGCGACGAGCAGGGGTTGGATCAATACGGTACCGCCAACCCTGTCTGCAGCCGGTATTCTACCTTGTCTATCTATACCGTTGGGTAGTACGGTATCGAATATGATGGAGGGGGAAGTTTTGTTTGTCCAAAGATTCTCACTCGTTTATTCTTATGAATTTTTTCTAGTATCAGGAAAATTTTTATTATTTTCTTTTATCTTAAAGAAAAAAAAAACTCACGTGTATCGTGTATTCGGGGATTCGAGAACAAAGGGAGATTCATATACGAATGTGTAATTGCCAATTGGGCGATGAATTTTCAGGGATTCTAGAGAGCAACAGGCAAATGTCAGGTATGTTATATGCTCGTTGAGTTGTTGATCTCACGGCGTTTCTCTAGACCCGTTCAGAAACGGGAGGATTGTTAAAGATGTATAGGCCATACAATCTAGACCAAAAGTGAGTCTCGTCGTCAATATTGAGTACTTCGAGATGAGATAAAAATCGGAAAAAAATCAACCACAATCAAGATGATAAGAGTATTCATTTTCAATAATAATAATGCCCAAAAGTTATCAACGGATTGTTCAAACAAATCATTGTTTAACAAATTTCCTGGTGACGTTATTTTTTTTCATGTCAAATGAATTCGTTAATCTTTCCGAATACACGTGAATTTTTTCAGAATTTTGTCACTTTTTTGAAATTTTCGTTTTCGATTTTGAATAATGGAGAAAAAAATCTGAATTTTGGATATGTTATTGTGGAAACGATGTAGATTACAATTCCGAAGTTTCCGGAGCGTGGAACTTATGGTTTTGTAAATACAGCCTTTAGAAATTTCCGAAAACGGAAATTTAAAAAAAGTGACAAAATTCTGAAAAAATTCATGTGTATTCGGAAAGATCAACGAATTCATTTGACATGAAAAAAAATAACGTCACCAGGAAATTTGTTAAACAATGATTTGTTTAAACAATTTGTTGATAACTTTTGGGCATTATTATTATTGAAAATAAATACTCTTATGATCTTTATCATGGTTGATTTTTTTCCGATTTTTATCTCATCACGAAGTACTCAATTTGCCGACGAGACTCACTTTTGGTTGAGATTGTATGGCCCATACATCCTTAATTAACCAGGACCGAGAATCGCACCTCTCGTATCTCGGTTAATCAAGAAACGTACAAATTTATATCAGACAAGTTTGTTTTATGTATCCCCAGATATAAGACAAGATAGTTTGCGAACAGTTTCGACGACGACGGAACGGGACGGGACGGGTTTTGATAATTTATCATCCGGGGGTTGAACCCTGTTCAGGCATAGGAAGAACTTGATTAACACCGTCCACCTTGTCAACCAGGTTATGGATCGTCTTGACGAAATCGGGGCGATATAAGATCGAGGAAAGATCGAATACTCGAATAATTCGGCGCCATATTTTTTTCTTTAACGTATCTTCATACGATCATTTGCTTCACCCTCGCTGTCCAGACTGCCGCATTTTCCTTGCGATCAATCATCTTCGGTCAATTCGATTATCGAATTTGATGGGTCTAGTTTTTTTCTGACTAAAACAGACCGAAGACATATTCTTGAGAACTGATGAATTCATTTCATTATAGTCTGATAGTCGAGTGAATAAAATGGAATCGGCGGTGTTAAGCGGGAATTCAAAGCCACCTTAATTGGTCCTAAAATCGTGGGGTGTTCATATCTTTCTTTGTCGAACAATCGCTGCTGTAATAATTAAAATTACGTTTTATGATCCATTATTTGGATCCCTGGGTGAGAAGCTTTGAAGTCTAATGATGAAAGAAGTCGCGGTTTATGCTTCATGAGATCGATTATCAACGGTGGAAAATAATCTTCAAGTTCTTTACATCGGTCTACAGAAGAACGAATTCGGTGCACCTTTCCGGTTCTTAACTCTGAAATTTCCGCCGCGTTCTCTACTTATTTTTATATAGCCGCGATCGTCCCTTTCCTTCCCAATTTTCTTTGGAAAAAGCCAAAGTTCCTTTCGACGATTTTCATCACCTTCTGTCCCCGGGGTGAAACCAACATATACAGCCGTTGTAGAGTAGAGACAAAATATATGAGGTGAAAAATCAGCAGAATTTTTTACAACCTTGCAGTATCAGCCCCTTTTGTGTGTGGAATTGTTAAATTTAACCTTTTATTGCAGACATTTTTTTTATCCTGCTCTTTATCTCTTTCACTTGTCTTCTGTGAATCAGAAATAAACAACCCCCCTCCTTATTTTCTCTTATTGTATAGAAAAATCGGTTGCAAAAGAAGGGAGGAAACTAATTAAAAGTATATACGTATAAAGAAAAGCGGGAATACATCAGAGTTTCTATTATACTGATCATACCTGACGATGAGATCAAAGAAGATGTACAGAAATTGAATTTTTGTGTTACCCACAAAAACGAGGATAAAAGAAAAATTTCTAATAGTTGAACCATAATGCAGACAACCGTCGTCATTATTTCTGTTACTATTTGATCACTATTTAGAAATACTTTCAGTACTGAAATATTGAATAATATTTTGTCCGATTGAAATTCAATTACAGAGGTTGGCAGGTATCGCGAAATTCTATCATTGAAACAACGATCTTTATTTTCACGTATCCAGTTATCGTTATCATCGTTGTTCTTCAGGCCTGTTATAAAACCCCCTGACACATATAAAATTCGTTTAAAATCTGAATCATATCTCGTTTGTTGTTTGCTGTATAAACATTTCACGGGCCCCTGCAACCTTTCCGTTTTGAATAAAATATTCAACAGTCTAACACACAGAAAAAAAGTAACAAGTGAGTCTACGTTACCGTCAAATCGATTTCACAATTTTTGCGACACAGAAAATCACGGTTACTTCTCTGTTAATTTATGCATGAGCTGAGTCGATAGTGAAATGTCAGCCAGAAAGTTTACAGACTTATTATCAGGTACGTTGAAATTATTGTTATCATTAATTTTAGCTGTTATCTTTGAAACTATACGGCGAAACTTTGCTTATACTAGTTTTTGTACGAATTGTGACTATCGATCGATTCGTGACAGTGTTCACTGGGCCTATATTATAGCTACAAATTATACTGTTTAAATATCGAACCCCTCTGGGATTAATTTACGCTAAAAACACTACGATGTGAGCTGTATACCGAAGCACATTAAACGCAATGAGACCGCTAATTTAATATCGGTTCTAGACAATGGGCCAAAATTAACTTCTCCTTAGAAATCTTGAATCAAACAAATTATCAGAATGAATGACTTCTCTCTCAATGCTATAGGGAAATATCCTAACAATCATCGAAATACAATTGATTAATTCAAGGGTGACTGAGTTTCCATCTGAATGTTGCGTTATTACTACAATTCTACTCGAATTTTTGTCATGCAATTTTTCTAAGTGTAAGAAAAGTGACAGTTTTGGAAGAGTTACTGTCTTAGCGACGAGAAAAGTAGACGTGCACTGGGTAGCTTACGCCCGTAAGCTAATTTAATTCCATTCTTTACGTTCGAATAACCTCGTGAATTTTTTTTTTTTTTTTCTTCATCATTTTTGTTACCTAAATTTCACTTTCTAGAGGGGTGAATATTTTTTATTAAAGGTTTCTATACCTATAAGCAGACAGGAGAAAATTCACTCGACGTTAGCATTCACATTACTGCGACCCAGAACTCCAGTCACGTGAAATTCATTCATATATATTTATATGTCACAAAAAGTTTTTGTTGGACAGATCAAAAAATTATAAGAGTTGTGTCGTTTTCATAGTTTTCATCAAAGAGCCGAATAACTTCAACAATTTTTGGTATTTTTCTAACTCTATTTTTCGCCTCGGGGCTCATGACGTATTTTTTAGAACCCGACGGATTTTTTAGTTCTGTCAGGGTAATTACAGGAATAAAACGACAACGAGGGAGTTCATCCCAGGTAGAAATCAGCTTCGAAGAGTTCATGAAACGTCGTTCTTTTCACTACCGATTTAATTAAGAACCTAACAATGGGAAAATTGCGTTCTACGATCCACCGTAACTCCCTGAAATCACATTTCTGTGTTTCTCCAAGCTTGTACTCTGGCTGGTGCTCGCATGCTGTAGGCTTTTCGTCTTACACCTGTTTATAGCTTTCTATAACCCCGGGTGCTTCATTCTTGATTTCTTGACTCCTGAAGCAGCTTTTATCGAAATTGAACTCTGCCGAAGTAAGCCATAAATATTTCCACGTGAAAGGAATGAAAGGTAATTTTACCAACAGTACCATTTGTTTTTGGTGAATAATGTATGGATGACGATTTTCTCATCATCATGTGCAAAAGTCGTTAAAGCACCGAATATTTGGCGAGAGTTCAAAAACCGAGACTTTGAGTCGCTATGAATTCATCCAGAAATACTCGCGAGTTTCTTGCTCCTTCTTGACTCGTTCGTCATTTCTGATGAGTCTCGAGTAAACTGTCCACAGAATAATCGAGCTTGTATGTACGGGGCATTCCATGTCAACTCGAGCAATGATTTTCCCTCACCATTTTTGATTCGCTTCACAATTTTTATGATATTCTCCGAACACAAAAAGTGCTTCTGAATTTTTTCAGATTTTTTCCACCAACCCTTATTTTTTATGATTATTCGAACTCGAATTTTTTTTTTTAAATCTCAAAAAATTCTCAAAAATCTAATTTTCCATCCCGATCATTTTGACACCTGTCCGATGATGGGCCGATTTTTTTTTCCATTCTTATTAGCACCTTTAACATTTTGAACGAACGAAACGCCAGTTTTCAACGTTACGAAAATTCTCAAAAAATCTTTTGAGAATTTTTTGAGAATGCAATTTTGAGATAGGTTCGAATAATCATACAAAAAATAAGGGTTGACGGTAAAAATCTTTTTATTTTCGGAGAATATCATAAAAAATTGTGAAGCGAATCAAAAATGGTGAGGGAAAATCATTGGTCGAGTTGACATGGAATGCCCCATACAGTTTTGCTCCGATCGATCCTTTATGAACATGTAGCTGTGAAACCTTGATAGATAATCATTCGTTACTCCCTGCTACGAGGGTGTGTACTAACCGTAAAGACAAAAGTTATAAACGCAGAAATAAAACCGATCAAAATTGGATTCAAACGGAACGACAAATTACTACGAGCTTTAACGATCGGACGACAAAGTTTACAGCGTCCTTGGCTCAGCTCCTAACGCTGGAAGGAAAAACCAAGACCGAGAGGATGGGAATTTTGTCGGAGAAAAATGATCAATAGATTCACACGGTGTGTAAAAATTCATGATTCACTTTCTCCAGAGTTCGATTTAAAATTCAACGTTCAAATAGCACGACAGGAAATTGAAATTTCATATTCTTCACTTCACTACAGTGCGAAAAATCGACGGATTCGGCGTCCTCCGGCGCTCTTCGGCGACTTCCGGCGTCCCTCGGCCGCGTTCGGGTCAAATCGCCGGCTTATCCGCATCGCCACGCTGGCCGAAAGTCAGTCTCATAAGGAGTGAGAGAAATTCTGATATCGCTAGCATCTGACGGGTAAAAAAATTGCAATGGCTTGCCTCAAAGATCCATTTATGACGTCGAATAGTGCAAAGTCAAGTTGAGAGGGGATCCGCTACACGTTGCAGACCGGCTCTTTGGCGGCTTGCTAATATTAAAGTTCCTGACATGTTATTTAGCAGCAATTTTACAAGACGAAAAAAAAAATTGATGCATATAAACAGCGCGATCAAAGGAAAGGTGTTGTCTGCTGGTTCTTCGACAGCGTATAACCGCACCCTTTGACGAAACTTTATGCGACTTATTTTACATGCGTTGATTATATTGATTTAATGAACCGTTCAATATTCATTACTCGGTGAATCGTGAGCTTGACAATTCTGGTTATCGCTTCAGGTCTATCAGAGCAAAAAAAAAAAAAAAAATTGAATTATGGGCTGTCGGTAAGCCTCAAGTATTTTTCCACCTCGCGTTTGTTGCCTCGAACATATTCTTCATCTTCGCATTTTCTTTTGAATTTTATTTACTTTCCATTATCGTTTGTACAAACTCATAATTTTCTTCTTTATGGTTGGTATATATATACAGACTAGTAGAGATGATTAACGTGAAAAAAAGGAGACGTAACTCTTATAAATAAAATAACATACATAAATTAAACGTTTCCATCAACGTCAGAAGTACCGAAAAAAAAAACTTGGAGAAGCAACGATCAACGGGCTGAGAACGTTTATTTACAGAGTCAAATGATTTGTTTATCGGCTAATATATCGCTTTAAAAAAAAGAGAAGAATAGTTTCAATCCAATCGCGATTGACTCGCCTGGCGAAATTTGAATTCCTTCTGTCATTCACAAGGACTTTTGCTAATTGAAAACCGCGAGTTCGACTCGTTTCAAGTTACCCCTAATTAGCCAGGTGAATTGTTTTGTCGTGGATAAAGCCTGGTTTTGTTTTATTCATTTTAAGGGCATCCCAGCTCCAGGCCTCTGGTGCCATTCTACTCGGGTTGGTTGCTGTTTATCTCCGGCTTCTCCCGGGCAAAAAGTACAAAATAAAAGACCGCGAATTCTGGTTTTCTCGTTACTCTACCTGTCCAACGACTCGAATAAACAACAATGAAGATTCCTTAGCGAGGGTAGTCTTGTTTCCTAGTCGAGAGAAACTTTTCAGACGCTTATCACGAGTTCTTGATACTTCGGTGTTCTGAAAAAAGTGCTGATTAACGTTTCATCGTTGTTTCTTTGAATACCCCGGGTGTAAAAGACCAGGAATCGTTTGGGAATACTAAGAACACATCCCACGCGCTATGGGGAAACAATAACATGAAAGAAAATGGGGGCAGAAACTCGGTTCACAGAAAAAACACGATCGTTATACTTCGCTTCGATATCAACGATTACCTAAATTGACGTTGGTCACGATCTAGACTCGAGCAATTTCTGTATTGGACAATGACAAGTTACAACGGTATTAGTTTCATATTTCTTTCTGAATGGGGTTCCAAAAAAGTATCTAAGAGTGCGTGAAGTTAGCAAATTACCGTCTGATTGTGACACTCGCTCGGAAAAAGTACCTCTGGCACTGACAAAAGAAACCCTAGAGCGAAAATTGAAGGTTTCCGCACTAGGGCTTTGCTTTCCGCACTGCAAAAGAAAGCCCCAGTGCGGAAAGTGAAGCTGATGTTCCAAAAATATGTCTGCGAATTTTGTTTAATTAGGCCAAGTTTCATATCCTTGGAATACGATTCGTGTAAACTTTTCTAATAAGCGTATAGTACTACGCATATGCAGATATCATACTTTACTCGTTACTCAAGGTTTTTAACCCCCTCTGGGTTGGTAAAGCTGGTACAGATGCCTACGATTGTTATTCACCAGTGTTTGAGTTACGTGACTAGAAATAGCATCATATTGTCAAACAAACGATTATTGTGAAAAAGAACATAACGCGATATCGTCTGATTCTCATCAGCTTTTGAAAAATCATTTTTATATGGTTCTGTGAAACGACAAAAATTTATCGCCCATATAACACGAACACCGTTTTCTCAGTTTCAATCAAATTTGTTATTACGAGTTCCCGGTGGGTCGGTTGAAACGATCTCATTTCCAGCTCGTATATCTTCAAAGGTATGAAAAGTTGGGAGAAAATACTGTCGAATATACGTCTCGAAGTGAATATCCAAAATTTAATGATAATCAGTCGAATAACTTCTTTGCCTGATTCTTTCGGCGAATGTTCGATAACCGAAATCGAGACTTTCTGCGCTAAAAATTTCAACAGATAAAGGTTATCGAATAATTCACAACCTAATGGCGTCACGTGAACTCCTAACGCGATGTCGTGACTGTTTTGACTTGGTTTTGGTTATTTCCTGCAGTTTGGCGGTTAGCCAAGATCCGTGATACTATACGGTGACTTCCGTAGGGCACGCCATCCCATTCCTTCGTTTGAGGTCCTGCATGCGTGAATGTGACCTTCAAGAAATTATGAAAACAACAAAAATCGTCACTTGACTTTCCCTGTCTTTCATATCAGCGTAGTAATCAATGCAACGACTGTCTGTCTTTCCGGAGATTTATAAATCCACCTACTATCAGATCATATTGATGAGTAATGTGCAGCGGAAAAAGCTCTGATGCAGCAGAAAGCTAAATTTCGAACTCGGCTTCCGACGGACCGGATATTCCGAATCGTCACAAGGACGCGATGGAATATCATTGACTGTCGTGAATTTCCATAAACAACAGTGCATCCATGAATTATTGAGTATGGGTGATTCAAATATTGACAAGCTTTTTCCATTATTCAGTAGGATAATAGTTTTCCCGACTGCAAACTGAATAGTAAAAACTGTCTAGGACGATAGCTGCTTGTTGCAATGTTTATTCAAGAGGTTACTGCGTTGCAGAAAGCTCTTCGGACCCGGTCGGATCTATTGATTGAGTAAAAGCACAAATTCATCATCGACGACATCGACTCACCTGGTTCGCTAATTTGTTTATCTCGGGGTCAGCACGAAAGGAATTGTGCTTAAAAGCCGGTGGTTTTTTTCAAGCCATCAGATTGTTCACCGCCCCCAAAACGCACTGAGCTTTTCTTGAAAATCTCTTATTTTTACCACTCACGACACCACACAGCAACAAACAGAAGATCCTCCCTTATCGAGTGACGGTGATCGACCCTCCAGTATCACATTTTATAAACGCGTTAAGTCACGCCCCGGTTTTATCCCAAAGGGCAAAGGCTCACGGAGCTTGCGACGGTCGACTAACGTCGGGGCGAATTACGTTGATAACCCCTCGGAAGCTCACAGACGAATACCACCGGTGCGGACGACCTGAGCTTTTCCAGTCCCCCTCCGTACGCCTTTAAAACTTCCGCGCAAGCTCGAATTTGAGGGGGCTTCCGCGGGGGATATTCTTCGATACTGTTCTCTCAAGTTTGTTTACTATCGATGCATGGGACGTGCCTGTCATTTTCAAGTCACTATATTAGTTTCCTTTTTTCGCCACATCCAAAAGCTCCGTCCTGATACCTGGATATATTACAGATATTTTATCACCCAGTGTGATAAGGACCTCGAATATACGTTATACTTATTCAAATTTTGGTTGCAGCCTGAGTCTGTCTGAGCTTTTCTCAACTTTTTGCTTCCTAGTTTCGTAGATCGTGTTGATATGTGAATGGGAAAAGTAGAATTTGTTTACAACAGGCTAAATCTACGTCCTCGGAGTCTTCTTCCGGTTTTATGTTTCGATTAGTTTGGAGAGTCGATAACTCTCATATAATTATATATAATCTTTCATTTTCTTGATGGTACCATGATGTCTTGCGATAGCTACGTTTAAACTGTGAGGAAAGAAGGAACAGATTATCGCAGATGAATCGAGAAGATTTTTGTTCCAGATGTTAGCAGCCGGTAATGCAGTACTTTTGGTTGGAAAAGCGGCCGATCATCGACTCGAAACGGCTGCCACTAAATTCTGATTCCCTCAGTACCTACTTACAGTCAGTTATAATATGTTTTGGACTATTTTCTCGTCATTATTTGGTAATTTTATCATTCTCGAATATTTTTTCTGGTGCAATTGATGATAATTTAGAGTGATCTTTGAAACGTGTCTGCAGCGGTAAATTCAATGCGGTCTCACATTACATTTCTTATTACAATTATCTCCTATACAGTCATTTCACGGGAACTCTGATAACCTTACTATAATTTTGAAGAAGATCGAATCTTATCAGTCCAGTAGAAAACTCCGTTAGTCATTTGCTTCGCGAACACCATTCGTGACACATCTCCTCTCTCGTTGATTTCGTGCAATTTGATAAAGTAAGAAGATGTCTGTTAATCAATTGCTGATTCTGACTGCAATTTGCTGTATCAGTGAAACAAGTGCAGAAAGTGAGTAATGATTACGATTAATTATATTATTCTTCGGCTCACAAATATTAGCAGGTCACTTTTTACCATTTTTTACCTCAATAACGAATTGTTTTCTTTTTGCTCAGCCTGGGATGATGTTGGATGTACCGTGTAGGTGTGACTCTCAATAATTCGTGAAGTTACCAAAAAAAAAAAAAGAAAACTACTTTCTACTTTTATCAGTATAAAGACGATTTTCAGTGTGCTCAGCTGATGACTTATGGGGATCGTACCATTGATGGACATTCTGTTCATCTGACATGAGATCAAAAATGGAACTATGATCGAATAAAAATATTGAAAAACAAATTTTTGGTAGGACTTTGAAAATTTGGTACGAACTAAACCTTGCTAAAAAAAAAAAACTATATGACAGATATCACATTTATCCTAGTTCGAGCGTCAAGTATGGGTATACCTACTGAGCATACCACATGAATTTGAGCTAAATCGATTCAGTAGTTTTTGAAAAACTACTCATTCTAACGTTATTAAGTATATTGTGAGAATTCCAATGTAGTGTATTTCCATGGTTCCCAAGGAAAAAATTGTAAAAAAAAAGCGAAAAAATACAGCCGTCATAGCTACACATGGACCGTTCGAAGAATCTGCACCAGATAATTTTATGTGATTTTGACTAATGAATTGATATATTTCTTTCACAGGTGGCCTTTTCTGCTTCTTCTATCTGTCACGGTGATTCTACAAATCATAATCTATGTTATCTGTTGCTGTCTTTGCTGTCGCTACAGTCGTGAACCGGAAGTCGACTTTAGTGGTGAGGAAATAATGAAACTGAATACGTCATCTTTTTACTACATATCCAAAATGTTTATTCATGTTCTTGTTCAACCGTCATTAATGCTTGTTTTTTTTTCAGATGTGGGCTACCCCATCGGTACTCCAACAGATATCAGACTGGTGCAGCCTATCGCAATTTTTTGTAAACCGGATATAATCAGGTATAAAATGGGAGCATCATTTATCTATGACCGAGAGTTTCAATGAGCGATGTACCGCAGTGTTTTCTATCTCATTGCATTTTCCGAATCGGTGGAATCGGGAGCTATGATGGTACATGTCAGCAAGTGAATATGACCTTTTTCTGTTCGCAGTCTTAGCGGTGGTATGATCGCACTTATTGTCCTCGCCTCGATGTGTCTATTTGCTCTGATCGTCTTCTACTTTTTTTCCAACCGTTGCACAGTGGTTCAGAACGGCCTAATCGCCGGCCAAAAGTCGAAAGGTGACGGTTAAAAGATCAATGTTTTTGAAATGGATTCTTGTAGGGAAGTGTTTGGGGCATACGAATTGCATAGGCTTAGGTCGAAACATTGTATACCTGCTTCCCTGTACCAGTCGAAAGTTGCCTCTCGTGGAGACAGACACGCGCCGCGTCGCTCCACAGTTTCACGGCGTTCCACAAAATAGTGCATAACTAAAAAACTACGTGACCGATTTTAATTTTTCAAAATGGAAAATGTCCATCAAGGTATGTAGAAACTTTCATGTACTTCAATGTTCCAGAATATTTGTTGTTATTTATGAAACGTCACGCTAACGGTAGCCGTGATTTTCATAATTTTTCGCTTTCTATTAAATACATTTTTAGAGCTACATAAAAATTTTAAAACATTTTAACCTTGGCGTCGGCGCGGATATGTTCCTTGAACTATCTTTTATGGAATGTGTAAAAATCAGCTTGCCGTTTTTTGCCTTTTTTGAATAACAACAATTTTACTGTTACCGTGCGTACTGTCGCGTTACGCACTGTGACTAGCGATACTCCGCTCAACTTTCTATACCTCAGGCCCAGGTATAAAGGGTTTTTGTAGATATTTTCTATCTCTTTACAAGTATCCTGGAGATACACAATATATTTAACTATTTACGTTTCAACAGGAGGTACGTGCAAAGAAATCAATTGTACACGCCGAAAAATATTTTCGGCGCTACAGAACGAATGGGGTTCCAGTTTTGCGAGGCAGATGGAAGTTCTAGAGAAACATTTCAGTGATTCCGAAGGATGTCCGGTCGTAATTTCAGACAAGGGACGAAAATTTTTGAGAAATGTTCTGTTTAAAAAAAAATAAAAAATGGCAGGATAGCCACAGAACACTGGAGCGCTTTGACGCCGCTCATGGAAAATGGCTGGACACGGTCGTAACTATCACGGTTTGTCTATTTTCCTGTTTCATATAGCATTAAAAATTTTAATAATGATTTTCATTCCTCATAATGTATTATCCACGTGTGATGAAATAAACATTCAAAATATATCTACAAAATTGTTTTTTATTTTGCAATTTCAAATGTTTTCAATCTGATATCAAATTCGTAAACAGCGGCCCCAAAAACCTTATAGAGGAAATTTTCAGACCGTTAAAGTGATTATTTTTCGAAAATTTCCGCCATTTCTGGTCCGCCATTTTGAATTTCATAATTTTGATGTCAGATTCGTAATCAGCGGCCCCAAAAACCTCATAGTCGAAATTTTCAGACCGCTAAAGCGATTATTTTTCGAAAATGTCCGCCATTTTTGGTCCGCCATTTTGAATTTCATAATTTTGATGTCAAATTCGTAATCAGCGATCCCAAAAACCTTATAATGGAAATTTTCGAATTATTATTCTTACTTTTCGACTTTTGGCCGGCGATTAGGCCGTTCTGAACCACTGTGCGTTGTCCAGGCTACTATTGGTGTCGTTCCAGACGTAAGAGGATCATATAATAAGAGTTTTGCCGTCTACTGTGCAAAAGTGAACTGATCAAATAACGTCATCTTGTCACGTTTCAGCATCGAATGTTGCGCGCGGAACTTCCGGCGAAGGAAAAGAAAATCCCAACCAAATTAACGTCACCGTTGATATTCCCTCACATCATTAACGTCACCGTTGATATTCCCTCACATCAATCAGGTAATTTGAATCCAAATGAGGATCGGATGTTTGAATCCGGACCTTTATCCATTGCTCTAATCAGTGCTGGAGATAATACCAGTGTAACGATACATTTGTCATTTTCACAGTGATTCCTCGGCGACACGTACCCATGGGGCAAAAATGCGCACCGATGCCTCAACAGTACACGCCAATGCCCGCACCGTACATGCCGATGTCACAGCAACCTCCGCCTCAGTACAACCAAAATGGAAACGGCTGGCCTCAATCATAAGCTGAATATGACGTCGGATAAGTCACAGAGTGCTTGCGGTATGAATGATGGAGCTGAAACGATACTGACGTCTCTCTTGATCACTCGAGATTGGCTATGATGATTTTATCGGTGCTTCTGCGGTGCGTCAAGCTTCTCGTGACATTTAGGGTGGTATTTTCACAGTCAGTAAAGTCATTCTCAGGACGGTCTTATCACAGCTCAAGACATGACTTGATTGGTGGGGAGGCGACCTCGAGACTACTTACTATGCAATGTGCATACTACCCTAGTTTTATTTTGTGTGTGATTGCACCAATGTATCAGTTGAAGGGTGGCACGGCAAAACGGTGTAAGTGCCATCATAATGATTTTTCAGGAGAGCAAAAAAACTGTCCCAAAATTCTACGAACTAATTTTTTTTAAATCCGAGAAAGTACTTTGTAGAGTTTTGCGAGCTCTTTGAAATGGCGCAAGAACCGATCCAATACAGCCATCTGTCTTCGAGAAAATGGTTCGCGAAAGTCGATTTTTTTCGTGCCAGTGTAAGTGCCACGTTTCGTGCCAACTTTTCTTTTTACTTTGGATACTGATTAAGAACGCAATTACGATGCTAAAATTATGAAAAAAATATGAACCGAAAGCTTGAACCCTAATGAACAAGATTCGGTTATAGATTTCCAAATTCGTATAAATTTTCAAATATTACGGGGCAAAATGGCGGACGAGGCAGGGATGGGAAACGGTGTAAGTGCCAAAATGAACATAATTTTCATACAATATCGTGAAATTTCGATGAAAAAGATAGTAGAACAGTACGAACACTAGTCCGATTCATCGATATTAGATGTTGTTCATCAATCATCTCCAAAAAAAACGTCAGCTCAGAGAAATAAACAACGGACACCGCGAAAAAAAACTTCCCTTCTGAACCAATATCATACGCATCCAACGAAATAAACACATAATTCAAAAATTGAATTCCACTATATGAATTACAATTTTTTTTCATTCGTAAGTGAATATTATCATATTTGAATTCCAATGTGGGCTTAATCTTTTTCATTTGAAGATCATCAACTGTAATTCACTCGGTAATTCATATTTTTTAGTTTGTTGATTCTCACGATTATAAATTATGAAATACTTCCGGTAAATCTGATTCTGATAATAACTAAGATTAAAGAAAATAATATTACGCGTTCAGAATATTGATTTTCGTTGAAAAAAAAAATCCGTCACATACACTGTGAGATGTTGCAGATGGCACTTACACCGTTTTGCCGTGCCAACTTTTTATATCATCGCGAATAATTTTTTGTCAGCCATATCGTTTTGCAAGAACGTGCGTACGGATTTTAGACAATTTTATAAACAAAAAAACCTATTTTCGATTTTTTGGCACTTACACCGTTTTGCCGTGCCACCCTTCAGTTCCATCAACATACTATCTCCTCTGATTCTAATGATTAAAGTTTATCATAATATATCTTCGCAGATGTCCGTCTGACGTCTGAGACTGTGAACCAATTGTGTTAAGTATTATATCTATTACATGTATTCATAGCCCCTTAATTAAGAATTGATCGTTATGTAAGCAAAAAAAAAATAAAAAAATGGTTCATTCGAATGCAGACATTTATGTTAACCCTGTTCACTGCGTTGAATAAACCTATGTCGTCACATACCTACACGTATAATTCTCAGTGTATTGAATAAATATGTTTTCTATATGAAAAAAATCTCAGCTTTTCGCTACATTTTTTCTTCAAATTTCGTGTAGCTCTTCATGATTCAGCTAAGAAAAAAAGCTTCTAGACGAAAAAATAAAAAAAATACAGCAATTTTACATGCGTTTCAATGTGCTCTATCAATCTTTTTAATTATTTTTCTGAACGCTGAGTTTCTGAGAAAGAAAAATTGGATGGAGCATGTTTCTATGGGCTGAAGCTTGGTGAATTTTCTCCTGCATAGTATGAAGAGCTGGATTTTTTTTTCAGACGAATTAGATTCTCAAACATTGGTCGATAATAATTCGAGATCCAAGATATAAACGAAACGAAACGAATAGAAACACGGGATCCGGGAAAAAAGTGGCATTATAGGCATTATTAAAAATTCTACGAAATCGCCTCGACTTTCATCAACGTGACCGAAACCGACATTGAGTCACAGTTTTATCGCGGTTTGACCACATCCCGTATGCTAAGAACCTCCTCAGCGTATCAGCACTCTTATCATAATTTATCCTCATTCGCGAGAAAAAATTGACATTCTATTTGAGGCATGAGTTATTGTGTCAAACGAATGACTGAAGCTTGTTTAATAAATTGTATAAAAAATCGATAATTCTTTCACCTATCATTTGACAGGTTTGGGAGGTCTTGGCTGCTCCGCCTTTGGCGTGGGTCCATTTCATCCACATTGCTGTCCGAGCCTCGATGCTGATACGTACGGAGAACGAAATGCTGCTACAAAGAAGAATTCTATGCATGGTATACACGCTTATATAAGTATTTTTTCAGAACGCTATGTCAGAGGGTTGGTGAAGTGAAAAAAAATGTAAAGAATTCGGTTTTGAGGAGGAAACCCAAATTTCACTTGAAAAAAAAAATCGACAATGTAACTTGAAAATAGTGGCCGTTGTGGCCACTGAAGTCGCAGTCTGCAAAAAGCGGTGTCGAAATTAACTGCCACGATTTCATTGTAACGACTCGACCAATCGGCTTGGAATCTATACAGTACTTTCGCATTATCTTGAACTCAGCTTTTATCGAACCGATTTTTCATAAATTGAAATTCGGCGGAGTTATGAATTTTTTACTTGATGATAATAAGGATTTGCAGAATTAACACTAACGTATTTACCTATATAACAGCAAGAAAGGCTTGAACAAAAATCTGTTTCATGAAAGCTTAGTTCATAATGATAGAAAAGTAAATACTGTATAAATTTCAAGTCTATCGGAACTATTGATCATTCGGCCATCCTAAATCATTGTGTCATCAATTGCTCTTCTTTTGCAGGTTTTTTTTCATTATGCGCAATGGTATACGATTTCTGTTTTGATAAATACATTTCTACCTTGCTGGCGTTGGAGGCAGGCAAAAAATACTGAGTCTGTTCCTGATATTTGTGGCCGCCTTATCGGAAACTAACTCAGATATTATATGTTCTGTAATTATAATATTTCAGTGTTCGAGTGGCCAGCACAAATAAAGTTTCCTCATATTATAGTGTGATAACATATACCCAACAAGATGAGTTTTATCCCGACGTTGTTAATTGCGATGTTCTTCGCGGGTGGGACGTATGGTAAGAAACGTTATATTTATTCGTGTTTGACAAGTAGAAAAATTAATCAACAAAGTTCTATAAATTGGTAGATACTTCCATATTGGTTTAATATTCAAGGGACTAAAAGTCCTGACCTCTAACTGGACTGCTCGATCCTCCATCTTGAATCTGAGTGCTAGAATTCAGTTTTTTCATCATATCTCAACAACTGTTGATCCTATCGTCACGGAGATCCGCATAAGAAATGACGCTTACGAAATTCTCGACGACAAAGGTCGAATACATTCTTCTCATATCTTGCACGGTTTTCCTCCAATACACCAATGAATACGTACATAATTCTCACGAGGTTTTATACCGAGCAAGTGTCTTTCAGCCCTGTATTACACAAAGAGTATTGAAGATATAGAAAAAGTGTATTGAATATTTGTTGTAGAGAATTTAATGAGCTTCATTTTTTATAATAATCTTCGTGACGATAGGATCAATAATTGTCGAGATATGACGGAAAAACTGAATACGAGCAACTTTAATTCAATATTGCGGATCGAGCAGGCTAATACGAAGGTCTCGACCAACTTATGGATCTTGATTAATCAATTGTCTAATTTTTGCTAATTTTACTGGACTGATATAGTGCGAAGATCTGACTTTTTCGAGTCTAATCAAGAGATATTCGCACTATTATAATAAAGAAAGTTCCACATTAAGAACGAGGATAAAAAAAGTAATAAGTTCGTGGTGTTCAATAGATGAATAGCTGTGTAATAATAATGATGATAAAGCTATTATATATCTTGAATAATAAACCATGATGATTTTTTCTTCTCCATTATTAAATGATTGAATTTTAGGTATAATTTATTTGGGTCGAACGAAAAATGAGTTGATTAAATATTATGGAATTTCGATATCCTAATTTCCCTGAATCAGGGAAAAATGACGTTCTCATTTGATGCATCAGGTTACATCTGCCCTGATATCGAAACGTGTCCAAATTATTGCTGTTCATCTATAAGCAGTCTGAACAGAGTGAAATGCTGCAATGGAGCGGAATTCTTCATACTGTACGATAATTATAAGTATTGAAATCCATTATTTTTCCCTTTATTACTCAGAATTCGGAATCACCGATTGATCTTCTCATTTGAAATCAACTAGTCATCGATTCGAAACAATTTTTTAATCGCGGGAGAATACAAATCATACATTGATCTTAAATTAATTTATTCACACACAAAAGTCGCTAATTTTCATCTCTATTCACAGAAATCTTGTTAGCTTGGTTATCGGTTTACTGGTATTGAGCATCTGCTGTTATTGCTGTTGCTGCCGCACCTGTTCCCACCATCAAGGTATAATACGTGCTGTAAAATGAAATATACCTACTAATATTCATTGATACTATAGTTTTAATCGTAAGCATCTGGTAGTTAGCAAGTTTTATTTTTTTATTTTTTTTATCGAATATATCATTATTCGCATAGATTCACTCATGGCTCAAATAATATCCGATGCTCCTCATCCCTGGAGCTAAATTTGATTCAAATTTGTTTCAGTACCGGATACAGACATATATTACACGTCGCTCCCAACTGCAGCAGGCTACGACGGATCTGCAATATAAAATAAGCGCATTTTTTTTGGTCTGGTATAAATTTTGATCTTCCATCACTTCGATCAGTATTATTCGTCATTCAAATTATCCAATATACTTATATCGATTATATCATATCAATTAATACATCTCCAAATTATATTATTATTATATCACAGTTATTGTACATTATTCAAGTGAAATGTCAATATAGTTATAGATTTTCATAACTAAAGCTGATACATGTATGTCTTCGGCAAATTACCCAACATGAAAATAGGTCGTAAAAGATAATGGAATTACTTTTCTTTTTTTTTTTTTTTTGTCGAGTAAGGTTAACGAAATGCGTCCATACTCAAGTAATACGAACTATAAGATCTCTGACAAAATTAAACTTGTTACAAATATAATCTCACGACGCATTGCAATAAATATTTGAATATATGATGTTTTTCTATACCCATTTGAAACTCTGAGCGCCTGTAGCAGGCAACCGAATTCAGTTGCAGATGTAATCCGAGTTGCCTGCTTCAAGGTATTTCTGGACAATATATTGTTTTCATAAGACGTTTCGATATTCGTGTGCGAAACTGAAAACAGATTCAAGGAAACAAAAGAACACATTGATTGTTGATAGTTCTATCATCGGTTTCCGGTGTTGCTGTCCCATATCGATTCAAGTAGCTTGATATTTCCGAAAATGATTCAATTTCTTTCATTGTCAGTGACGAGTATTTCATAATCGAGCCACCATCCGTCTGTTCAGGGAGTACGGATGAAACACAAAATTATTCTAAACCTCATCAAGGATTACTATAGGAACAAGTCACTATTTTTGAAAGTAAAAAAAATTCATTCCAAGTAAATTAGAGTCTTGTCTTGGTGAATATGCTGTAATTAACGTTTATTATTCAACAACAGCACCATTGTCGCAAGTTCCAATCCACCATCTCGAAAAAACATGACGTCACAAGCATTGTCTAAAAACGAAGAAACGATCGTCAATGGATTCACTGAAACCTTCGCCATGATGGATGAAGAAACCGCCTGCAGTTGCTGCAAGTCCTACTAAAATAAATATTGGTTACCTTCAATTACTCGATGAATTGTTATTTTTATCAATACATAATCTATCACTCATCCTGATCACGCAGTCGAGTGAGGTGATGGTATGTAATTTTATTTATTCTACACTCGGTCTGTTGATCATCGACCTTGACATTTTTTTTACTGATTTGGTTGTCCACATTAAACAATGTTAATGATCAATCCACTGTCATTAGTATTTGTATCGTGGTTCTCGAATTGATTTTGAATTCCGAACGTGTCTACCTGACATGCAATTTTTATTTAAAAATAATTTATGAGCGTTTTTCGTGCACTCATAATTGTTTCCCTTCATATAAGTGCAGACAAAGTAATTTCTTTGAACGTGCATCGTTAAAAAATCATAGATTGACCAATGGCCATTGACTCCAAGAATTCTTTCATTTACGCGCCGTAACATGATCACGTCTGGGTTGGTAGATGTATAAGACATCGGTGAACGGTATAATGGCAACTCGCATGAATCATTACCTCCGTCCTTTTCGCTCACATTGAAGGTTGTACACTCTATCGCTGAGTTTATCTCACACTTTGCTCATAGTCAGTATAGTTACCACTCGATCCACCCATTCGTCGCGTGGACGCTACAGTGGCGAGGTACATACTTTTGTTACTGTCCCATCATTATTAGTGACGTTGACGAGAACCTGTGCGAATATGGGACACATTGGAATATTTGTTTTAGCTGCGATTTCATTCGTCGGTGTTACTAACGGTGAGTTACTTCATGATCGAATTTAATTTACTCGATTCAAGACGTCAATTTTGCACTTCTTCACGTTATCACGCGCATAGCACGACTTTTGGAACTGACTTTGACAGTTAACAGTGGAATATCTTTACCAATCGCGACTATTTGCCGGAACGATCGGTATATTGCTCAGTTTCCAGCACTGACGTAATCGCCATTCTTGTATCCGAAGCGATATAGGTATGTACATACTACATACATCGTAGGCCGTTCTTTGAAGAATCATGTACGACGATTTTACCACATTCTGACAATTGATCATTGGGATTTTGCTCGGAAAGATGAGTCAAGCTATCGGCACTATAGTGAATGCATGCGTTTCCCTTGAACTCGATCGGTCGCTTTCTCCAACAGACCAATATCAGTCGGATGCCGTTTACCCACGCACTGTTCAAATAGCAGCTCGTATAGTTGATGCTTTGTAGGAAATTGTGTGAAACGTGATCAAGGGCATGCTCTCCGTTCGTTCTTTACCGGTTTCGTTCACCGGATTCCGAACTAGTGAATTGAATCTAGTCGAATTTTTGCAGTACACTTATCGAATGGTGGAAAGTCACTATAACTTTGCGAAAAATAGATGAGCAAACAGAAAACAAGCAGTTAAATCTGACCTCGGATTCTTGATCAGCGGTTCGATTCGTGATGAGTGACCAAAAAAACGTTCGAATACCAATTTTCATCAAAATCCAAATGTTTTTAGTTTTTTTTTTTTGGCAAGCATATTAGATACGCTAAATTGAACTTTTGTAAAACTGACTTCAGATTAATGATCAGGCTGTCCACCTTTGACACATTCGATCATTACGTTAATTTCTCTAATTGTTTATTTTACAGGCATGGACTGTTCCTTCGGGACGAGTAAGAATCCCTTCGAAAAATTCGTTCAAACTTGTCCGAGAGTTCTGGTTGATTCACAAACCGCGAGTTATTGTTGTCTAAATCTGACTTTCGACGGCGGGCTTCACTGCTGCGAAGCATGGGAATTTTTCGGAGTGTAAGATAATCATAATCAATTAAAATGCTACTACTTCAGAGGAAGCATAATTGAAGCAATATCATGTTCAAAGGAAACGAATATTTTCTCTCCACAGAATCATCTTTGCAATCTGTCTCCTTATGCTGATAGTCGATTGCTTGCGACGTTGCTGTTGCTGATGTCCATGATGACGTCTGTAAACCACGTGTAACGTGGAGCCGGTGCTGCTTCTATGTATTTAATCCGTATCAAACATTGATTCATGAATTATTTCACAAAGATTATCTTCTAAGACGTTCCTGTAATTAGTTAAATAAATGTTATCATCTTTTTAATTTTATTGTTCATCCATCAAACGTTATTTTGTTGACCTTATACGCTACGTTCATAACTCCGACAGCGCCGCCCTGGCGGTCACTGCTTGAATCGGTGAGGTTACGGAAACTCATAAAATTGATACCAAAACCAGTGTTTCTGAAGTTTCTGTCAAATTATAGATTAGAAAAGCTTCAATCTATAGAATACTCGTCGTTTGGCGATTATTGTGCACTAACAACTCGCTTGTTTTTAAGGTTATTGTTACTTGATAATAATTCTTCACTCTTTTTTGCTTTCTGCACTCGGCGTTTCCCTCGAAACGGTATCGAGTAATCGGCGATATCCGCGTCATTATAGATTTCCTTCCTACATCGGATACGTGACATGATTTTAATAATTTTTAGTCTTTCGATATACTTTTTTCAGGAAATATGTCCAATATAACCTCTTGAAACCAGCTTATAACGATGACAACCATCATTTTCGGATCGTATACTGGTATAAACGCAAAAAACGTTGTTCAGGAAGACAAGTAGTTCCGTACGAGTACATGTATTTCTACGCGGAATATTAGTTTCCGTAACCTCACCGTTTCAACGGAATTCCAAGAGATGGCGCTGCCGCTCCGCGCCAGTTACAAATTCTCTTGCGATCCCTGCAGGTCCTGATGGCACCGATCAAATCCTAGTACAGAAAAGTCACGTGACGCTGTTAGGTCTTATGATTCGTTCTCGCAGTGGTGTTTATGCCGAACGTAAGATACCTCTGTGCTCCACAGAACAGATCACTCGTTCATCGCGTCAACACCATCAGCGAAATAGAAGAGTGCCGGTTAAGGTATAGTGATAGCGTCACACGATCAGTGGACAAATTTTTCGTTACACCGTCGGTTATATTCATTGTCAGTAACAACACAACAAAAAATGGGTCGCATCAGTGTGATGGTTTTGGCTACCATTTGCTTCATCGCTGCAGCACGTGGTGAGTAACGATATTCAAAAACTGCTATCCTATCCGATTCGCTGTTGTTTCGAGGATTTTGGAATAGAAACTGAATAATTTTCACAAATAGATAGTTGTATGAATTTAGGATCTATCTGTGAAGAGGAAGTGTCACCCCTGGACAGTGGACATTGTTTGTATACGCAGCTACTTTGTAACATTGTGGTAACTGACTATAGCTTCTTGGCGCCATTCCGACTCTCAACACTTGTTTTTTTCTTCAATATCCGTACAATTATTTTGGCAACTATTGCAGTATTTCCATTGTTTCTCAAACAATTGATTCCAGACTTTAGTAGAGCTTATGACCAGAGAAATGAATCATAAATTTTTGAATATGTGTTCAAAAATCGTGTCTTACTTGATTCAATAATTTAATTATTATTATTATTTTGACGTCTAAATAACAATTCGCAACCGGCAACCGCGCGCTTGCATATCTGAAGCGTTAGTTTTCGCACCGTCAGCAGAGATCGAATAACTTTGCTACAGAATTATGCTTCTTTGCTTCATGATGTCGAGCTGGTACAGAATTGATGTGCGATTCTTCGTGAGCAGATATTATACACAATTAATTGAAAAATTCAAGAAGCAGCCTCATTTTATGTTCCTGCCCTTGATATCGTATTTTTCAACGAATCTTATGTATTGATAGAATTCTACCAATTGACTGGATCTATTTTTCAATCGAAGTCGATATTTTCTAATTCGATCAAGTTTCAAGCCGCACGATTAATTACCGAACGAGCAGAGCCTCAGAACAGATAGTATAAATATTTAGAATATCTCGAATTAGTGCTTGGGGCAACTTGACACCTCGTGATACATACAGCTCAGCCTCTATAGCATTCAGTATTTATTATCGATATAAATTCTTTCAGCTACAGTTCGTTTACTGTTTTTACACTCTGTGGTTAACTTCGTGGAAATAATTTCGATTTTATTCTCATATTGCTACGGAGAAGGACGTCGAAGACTCTTGTAATTCGGGAAAGTAAAGATGATGATGATTCCAGGGGTGAACGAGGAGGCAAAATACGCCGGGATAAGCGAGGTCGAGGATGATCGCATGGAGTCGCTCGGTTTTCGGTACAAAAGAGATGATTCCTACTATCCAGACTATCCTCGTCACTCCTTTTCGGTCAGTGAGGAAGCAGGGTAAGTTCGAAACGTTAATGAAAAAGTGCCAGAAATCTGACAAAAGTTGATGAAAAAGCGGCAAGCCAATCCGGAGACAAATGATCTTGATGATAAATTGTTGATTAACTTATTTTACAGTCTGCCGATATTCGTCATCGCCATTATTGTAGTGGCAACTCTAATGGTTCCGATAATCTGCTGTTGCTGTTGTTGCTGCGCCTGCTGCCCGTGTTACCACTGGTGCCATCCGAACAGTAAGCGATAAGATTTGAGAAACTTTATTGTTTCGTTGGTCGATTGGAACTATATCGAATTAATTGATGTTTCAGACACGAACGTCACGATAATCCAACCGTCTACCAGCCAGCCGGGAACCACCGTGCAGAATTATTTCGACCGCCACGGACCATCAGAATCCGGTAATAGACCAGTAAAATTCAATAAAAATGTAGAAGATGGAAATATTGATTAGTAGAGAGCTGTAAATTGGTAGAGACCTTCATCTTGGTCTACTTTTGAAAGGACTGAAAGTCCTGACCTCTAACTGGACAGCTTGATCCGCCACCTCGAATCGAAGGTGCTCGAATTCAGTTTTCTCATCATATCTCGACGACTATTAATTCTATCGGCACGGAGGTTATTATAAAAAATGAAGCCTACTAAATTCTCTACGACAAAGGTTCAATTCAATTTCCTCTTATCTTTGATAGATTTTCTCTAATACATCAGTGAATACCTACATAATTCTCACAAGGTTCTATACCGAGTGAGTGACTTTCAGCGTTGTATTACACAAAAACTACTAAAGATATGGAAAAAATGTATTCGACCTTTATTGTAGATAATTTAATGAGCTTCATTTTTTATAATAACCTTCGTGATGATAGTATCGATAGTTTTCGAGGTATGATGAAAAAACTGAATACGAGCACCTTTCATTCAAGATCGTGAATCGAGCCGTCCAGTTAGAGGTCAGGACTTCGAGTCCGTGAATTAGTAAACCTAGATGAAGATCTTCACAAATTTATACACTTTCACGAATTAATTTTTCGATTTTTGCTCATGAAACTGAACTATAAATTGATGTACTAAACTAAACAATTTTATTATGTTGGCAGCGTCATCGCAGGACCCTCCACCCCAATATTCCCAAAAAGGTTACGGAAGGCTATCCACTCCTGCAGAATGTGTGTGAATCAACAGCAAACCGGATGTGAATACGAAGGGAGACGTTGACCGTGATTGAGCCAGATTCAGATTCATTGTCTCCATTATTACATTATTATTACTATATAACTATAATATTCTTGCCGAAGAAGGTGTTCATATATTCGTAGACCATTAGCTCTTTGTAATCATATATTCGCCCTAAGATGTTGAGTATCATATTATTCATCGTTATATGGAACACATATACTCTATAAAAAGAAATGTCATGCTTTTCTCCAACTTCTTAGTGAAGGAAAAATGTGACAGTCCTACTAATTTAAGTTTTGCGGTATTCGCGAAAGCAATTCATTACATTTGCGTTAGTTGAGCCTGATTATTGTTTCGATTGCTTTTATTTTATACTTACACAAAGATATATTCACTAAATATTACTATTGTCATTTGTATACGTAATTTGGTTCAAACTGTTCTAGTTTGCGATAATTATTTTATGTATAAGATCTTGATATTTTATAAATTGCTAAATCAATGTCAATAAATTGATTATATTTCCATATATGGGCAATTCCACCAATTATCAACGAATGTTTGGGCCCGAAAAAATCGATTTGCCTCAATTTTTTTCCTCGCATTCTATGAACCAAGATTGGTAGATTCACCAAGTTTCAGCCCAATAGGACTTACCATTCAAGCGGAATACGATATTCAATTTTTAGGACATATTTTTTTCACGCATTTTTGACGTACTTCCAACGTCAGAATAAAAATTCGAAAAAATACGTTTTCTATGTGAAAAACTCTCAGATTTTCGAATCCATTTTTCATTTTTCACTAACTCTTCTGAAACCAACTCAAAAACACGTTTTTCGACAAAAAACATCGATTTCTCCGTGTGCACCATGTTTTATCATGATTTTGAATTTTTATTCAGAAAGCTGAGATTTTTTCAGTGAGAAACCCAAATTTTCAGAGTGGGACGGCCACGTGGTCGCGTGTGAGCTGCGATTAATTAATAAACAGCGGTAAACGGAATTCTGTTTCCGACTCAACGGAATATCTTTACCTCTGGTGCAAAAACCGTCGCCAAGTACATTCATGTGGTCTCCCCAAAAAAATCTATCAATAAAAAGTCTTTCTTCAAAAATACTCCTTGACAAAAATTTGTTTCATCAAAAGTCGTCTTTCAAAACATTCTTCCTATGAAAAGTTTGAAATCAGATAAAACTACCAAGTACAAGAATTAACAATAAAATTAAACCGACTAGCGTTGTGCTCGTTCGCTCGCTGCGCTCGCTCACTCGATTGGTCTTTCAAATATTTTGTGATGTAATAAAAATTGGGGGGAAAAGTTCTGAAAAAAAATGTGAACGAAAAAAAATCAGGGAGTGGTACTTGGCGGGCCAGGTGTGGGTAGGTGGAAGAGTATTAGGTCAGATTTCAACGTGACGTTTCCATAAATTGCTATGATGGCCCGCCAAGTACCACTCCCTGAATTTTTTTCGTTCACATTTTTTTTCAGAACTTTTCCCCCAATTTTTATTACATCACAGAATATTTGAAAGACCAATCGAGTGAGCGAGCGCAGCGAGCGAACGAGCACAACGCTAGTCGGTTTAATTTTATTGTTAATTCTTGTACTTGGTAGTTTTATCTGATTTCAAACTTTTCATAGGAAGAATGTTTTGAAAGACGACTTTTGATGAAACAAATTTTTGTCAAGGAGTATTTTTGAAGAAAGACTTTTTATTGATAGATTTTTTTGGGGAGACCACATGAATGTACTTGGCGACGGTTTTTGCACCAGAGGTAAAGATATTCCGTTGAGTCGGAAACAGAATTCCGTTTACCGCTGTTTATTAATTAATCGCAGCTCACACGCGACCACGTGGCCGTCCCACTCTGAAAATTTGGGTTTCTCACTGAAAAAATCTCAGCTTTCTGAATAAAAATTCAAAATCATGATAAAACATGGTGCACACGGAGAAATCGATGTTTTTTGTCGAAAAACGTGTTTTTGAGTTGGTTTCAGAAGAGTTAGTGAAAAATGAAAAATGGATTCGAAAAGCTGAGAGTTTTTCACATAGAAAACGTATTTTTTCGAATTTTTATTTTGACGTTGGAAGTACGTCAAAAATGCGTGGAAAAAATATGTCCTAAAAATTGAATATCGTATTCCGCTTGAATGGTAAGTCCTATTGGGCTGAAACTTGGTGAATCTACCAATCTTGGTTCATAGAATGCGAGGAAAAAAATTGAGGCAAATCGATTTTTTCGGGCCCAAACATTCGTTGATAATTGGTGGAATTGCCCATATGTATTCTGAAATCTCGTTTTAATTCTATATTTTCCTCATACGAAGATATAAATATGACTGTTTTTTTTTTTTAAGGTGAATTAATTGTTAATAAAAATAAGTCTAATGAGACCCCAAGTAGGTAAATAATAACCAAAAAAAAATTTTACACGGAGAGAAAAAAACAGTCGCTAGTACGCGGATGTGTTGGGTGAAATTTTACTACCGTCGTTATGGAAAAAAAAAAGTAGACGTGAAAATTCTCGAATAAAATTTGTATTTTGGTATTATAAATTCGAATTTGTAAGTTAACGAAAAAAATTGAGATCAAAATTAGGTATTTGTGAAATTATATGAGAATAGAAGATCATTAACACCAGATTAAGAAAATAACAAAAAAAAAAAAAAACAGTGATTACTTTATTTTGGGTGATTCATAGTCAGTAAATTGTCAAATTTTGGGTTTAGATAGAAAAAAAAATTAATACTTGGTATTGGGAATCAACTATACATTTTTATTTCATTCAACTATAACTATATAACAATATATCTCTGTCGTTTTTTCTTTCTATTTTACAAATATTATAATAATGAATAAATCTATATTTTGACTAAATAAATAATAATACAATCCTAAAATACGAAATCTAATTTATTATTCTCTAACTAAATATTTAAACTTACGGCATCTAAATATTAAAAGTCTAAACTACAAATTTTATACAGTTTACCAAAATTTTTCAACACGTAAAGTTCTTTTTCAGATTATAATATAGAACGAGAAGTCGTCGTCATTATACACTCGAAACTGCTAAAGGTAAATCATAAGTGCATTGCTCACTCGCTTCGGGCGCTCGTGACCCCGCTGGTGGCTTGCCTACGTCGTGGTGTTGATGTTAGCGGGGGGGTCACCTTGTTCGCGTACGTTTCACCGCAGCACCGCAGGGGGTCATCTTTTTTGACTGGAAGAAGATCACGGTATGTAATTATTGTATCAGCTAGACTATCGCTAAATTATCATGTTCATTTTTATTGTTATCATTTTTATCATCATTATTATTATTATTATTATTTTAAAGACGATGCCTATTCCGAGGCTTTGTTACTAACCTGGCAGTGCGATCGCAGAAATTGACCAAATGAATCTTGTGTGACATCAACAACGTGTAGCAGGATGCGCCACCACTCCGTGGATGCGCCGACGGCTCCCATTGCTGCTGCCGCGGCCGCGGTTCATCCATGGCTTTAAAAGAACGAAAATTACATTATGGCACTTGAGGCTTTTTATAACGAATGTTACAACGAATACTTACTTTCTTCACCGCCTGGACGCGATCGTGTGAGCTTCAAAGCGACCCAATGGTCGAGAATCATCGATGCTTACACTATACTTGCTATAGTAAAGCTGTGCTTGTTATCAGCCTCTACTGCTTGCAATCTCTCTTAAATTTCTTATATCCTCTTCTACTTCTGCCCTCTAGGCGTCGATTGGATTTACTGCAACAAATCAATGGTCATGTGTGTTAAATAAGTATGTAGGTGTGGTTAATTATTATTGTTAAATTAATATTTTTGGAAGGAATGATAATAGTGGTGGATTTTTGGATGAATAATTTACCACGTTGTTATGATTCAGATGCGTTCAACCGAGCGACTTTATTCCTAGACCTCTCTCTGTGGCTACTCAACGTTACACTGAAGGGTACACACTGTACACAGAAAGACACAAAGCTTAAACCTTAATCCCACATTATACCCAAACATCTATTTGGAATATTCAGCTAGAGAAGAAAAGGTCGTTTTCAAACATCGCAAATAGAATGAATATTTACATTCGTCGCGTTGAATTGAGCATATTATCAAAGGGTTACACGTTAGCATGAACAGACTATGGTATGGATATAAAAAATAAGAATAATAATAGAATCGGAGGAAATTAGAGTGAGGATTGTTAAAATGAGACTTTAACTAGAGTTGGTGAATAATATAATATATATATAGTCTGATATAATTGAATTGCCTTGCAGGAGTCCCGAAGATAACAACAACAGGAAACGACAAAGAGACGATAAGAAGAAAATACCTTGGTCTTATTTCGAAGGTTTTTTCGCTCTGTTTCAGAATCCAGATACATTTCGAGAATCAGTAATTGAAGAAAACAATTTTTATTCTTACCTTATTCCTCACTCGGAAGATGAAAGGTTTAGCAAACGGATCACAAAATGATTGAAGAAATTGATAAGAAATGAGGAAAAAGCGATTCGAATGGTCGTAGCTCTGTATAATATAGTGAAATTGTATTTGTATGGAAAATAGAGGAAATTATGTTTCGTGCTCGTTGACAAGTCGAATATGTGATCACTGACTTCCTCTGGGCAGTGTGCCGGTATTATACGGTGAGAAGGAAGGTAGGGCGAGGGGCACCGAAAAGACAAGGAATTATCGGTCCTTTCAACTTCGCAACGTAAATATTTATCGTTACAGGTCTCTTCAGGCCTAATTGTCATTGAAGTTGGTAACTGCTTCGTGACATGAACCATGTACATAGTTCTTCTTTTACTTCAGTAAAATCTACGATGCTGTGTATTTTTTGGTCCTATTAAAGGATTTATCCGTTCTCAAGATATCGTCAATTTTTATTCTATTTTTGAGAATTTTGGTTTCCAAATAATTCAAAATGTAACATATCCACTGAACCTTGAAACGTGGAGATTCAGTGAAAACTGAACTTTCAATTTTCGGGATTATTACAATAACTTCCCCTTTTTCTCTGAAAACAGAGAAACGGGAAGTTAAAAAACCTGAGTTGATGTCATCTTGACTTTTAGTTTACATTTGTGGCTAATTGAAGCGATAACTTGTCATCGATCGGAGTTGATCATTGAGTGGCCAAATGACAGTTATCTTCGCGGATGTCAATTTGATGAAAGCATATGATATCAAATGATACCAATATTACTTTTTCGTATAAAATATCGAGATGAAAGTGGGAAGTATAAGATTTGTGGTAAAAGCGTCATTGAGCTACTTATTTAAGGTTCTTTTATAGTTATATTCCTGATCGTATCTTATCGCTTGAACGAATTTCCGGTAGTTTTTTCCAATCATGCGCAATGCGCGTGCGTTATCCATCATGCTAGAAATGTAGCTAGAGTATTTTTCACCTTGTGTCTCTCTCCACACCACTTTTTCATTCGTTCGACGGGCGTTAACCGGACACCACCCTTTCCGTTACATATCCACCCAACAAACATGGGCTTCAAAGGACTAACATTTTTTGCATTCATGTGCCTCATCTCTGCTGCCCGTGGTGAGTGTGGCGATATACCTTTCACATAGGTCGTATGTATTTGAATCGATCACATCCATTGAAACTGAAATCATAATCGTCAGAAGCTACAACAGCAAATGCACTTGCGGTACACAAAATAAAATGTTCGAAAAATTGAAAGAAACTGAATGGAGTATATGTTGCATTATGGTGTATTTTACATTTCATACATTTCAAATGTTTTTGAAATATGTAGTTCAACTTAATTCCGGCTAACATGGCCGGCAAGTTGTGTGTGGTTGGGGTGGAGACGACCACACTCGAAATTTTTCGTGTGTGGTTTTTCCACACACGGAATTCGATCGCTGCAAACTAAAACTTATTGAATTTACGAAATTCGGTCGTTGCAAATTTAAATTTGAAGAGTTTCATAGCTTCTCAATGATTTTATAACTCGAAATTCTATTAGGATAGCAGCTTTTGCCATGACTGAATCAAAAGTCTAAAAACAATCTTTTTAACCCCCCCCCCCGATTTTCACATGTACCACACACGGAAAATTTATAACTTGCCGGCACTGCCGGCTAATACATATTTTAATTGATTAGTATCAATTATATTCATATATATCTTACTGAATAATCATATTGTCATATAATACTTTGTCTTAGTCTACAGTGGTTTATCTTATAATTCTACGGTTGTACCTCGGTCTTCTTGATTGCGGTTTTATTTTTCGAAAAGTCTGCTAGACTCGCAGGCTTCTATTACTAAATCTCTTTCTGGCATTTGGTTCACTTTCGCCTCTAAGTCTTCTCCTCTTATCGTGTCGATCCGTGCTTTAACTTCCTCTTCCAGATCTTCATCCATTTTCACGTATTTTCATGTGTAATATAGTACCTCGTCTGCTTCTTCACGTAACCCGCATGTTCTATTCAGTCTGAAGTTGGCTAATATCGAAGAACAAACTCTCGGTCAGTTCTGAACCAATCCAACTGTCTGAGAGCTCATTTAACGATTTTAGCCAACTTCAGACTGGATCACCGTTAAGAATTCACCCTGTATATAAATTGCTAATTGTTGCAGGTGAAAACGACGATGAAAATACAATCTATGTAGCTTCCATAGGTGGGCCCATTGTGGGCGCTCTGGTTTTCATAGCTTCTGTCTGGGGTTGCTGGCACTATTATCGTAACGGTAGGGAACTAAATATACATATTGTGTTTCTTTTTCGACTCACGTTATGATTCGTCGATAAATTTCACCGTCGTTTCTCTCTTTGATAGAAATTAATTGACAATATTTCAGCAACCAACGTGACCGTCATATCTCCGAGTGGTGGAGGCGGAGGCGGAAATCCCAACCAGAATAGCTTAGTCGTCAATATGCCCACGCAACTAGGTGAATTGGATCGAACATTGAGCTCGTGGTTTTTGATATTTGTCCAATTTTTTGCTTTGATCGACGTTAATGTAACGACTCGTTTACCATTTTACAGGGATACCGCGGCCATACGCCCCGGTGCCTCAGCAGCCCGCCCCAATAGCCCAGCAATACACGCCGATGCCTCATCCGTCTCAGTATGCTAAATATTAATAATTACATTGCGACAAATCAGCATCTCGATCGGTCATTCATCATCAGACAAGAGTTGAACTTGGTGACAGGGATGAAGCGGGTGCTGACACGATCAGAAAGGAGTGGCTCCGATTGGGAAAGCTGATGACCAAATCGTACTTTCTTTAGTTTTTCCTTATAACAACCACGATTTCGTCATTTCTTTTGAGACAAAACTGATTCATATATTCCACTAACCATTGTCCAGAGACTGACTTGCGGTTATTGGTTCCTGTTCGTGTGTGATTACATCAGCTTATAATCGATTCATTGTCGCAACCTCGTGGTTTGTTACCATTAGGTTGCTTTTACGTACCTACGTATATTTTGATGACACTTCTTTAATTCACAATTAAATATATTATACTTTCATCGCGTTGTTTTCTTTACCCCATCCTGACGGTTTTCCGGTTGATATTTTCACACGGTATGATAATTTTTCCATGGATTGTGAAACTGAGATTGTGAAGTGATAGGCTGAAATATAACGAACGAGCACAACGTTGTATGGTTTGATTTTTCTTGTTTTCTTTGTACTTGGTACTTGTATTTGATATCAATCCTTTTACAGAGATTTTTTTGAAGGACGACTTTTGTTGAAAACGAATTTTTGGAAGAAGACTTTGTGGAAGACGAATCTTTGTTGGTGGGTATTTTTGAAGACAGATTTTGTGTGAAAGAATTTTGTTGGTAAATTTTGTGGGTGAACCACATTAATGTAGGGTAGACCGGGGTCAGTTGTGACAGTTTGCAGTTTTGCCTTTACTAAGCTCAACCTACAACAATCACATAAATGTTTCAAATACCGCAGGAAAGACCATTCAATTGCTGACAAAATGACGCTAAGTAGGACTTTCTAGCATTAATAGAAAAAAAGTACAAGCCCGACAAACAAAAATGGAAAAATGTCACAACTGACCCCGGGTCCGGGGCAGTTGTGACAGCGAATGGGGTCAGTTGTGACACAAGGTTTTCACACAAAATCCAATTAATAATCACGATTGCGAAATCCGTTGAGGTCAATCTAACTCGGAACCACTTTTTGATCCGAGACATGTCGTTCGAAAATGTTGTGGAGGGATATTTTCCAGCTGTTTTCCGTTTATAACCTCGCCTTTACCTTTTTCATAGGATAAACAGTTATCACGGACTTGTTATATTTTTTTCACTTTTTCGAGGCATTCTAACATGGAGGGACTAAAACAAACATTTTCGTATCAAGTAAGCTGAAATATTACAGTATTATCCTATATCTAAATGTTACATCTGCTCCCTGTCACAACTGACCCCAAACGGTTTTCTTAACTTCTGTGTGAAAATTTCGTTCATTTTCGCGATCCAAAGACGCGGAAAACCGTCAGAGCTGATCGAGAAATGTTCAAGGAAACGTATGGATAAAGAATATTCGATGTATATACCATAGGAATCTGGATATCACTGTTCGACTGAAATCGTAAAAACTAACTTTGGGTCCAAAAATAACAATACACCCCTCGCAATACGTCTATTTCACGCGGTGGAAGCTGGCATGTGGATAAGCATTTCCGGACTGACTACATGCAAGACATACTGTAGGGACATAAACATACATACTTTACTTTAAGAGATATTTGCGATGTAACAACTGACCCCTGTCACAACTGACCCCGGTCTACCCTACTTGGCGAGACGTTTTTGCACCAGAGGTGCTTTTTGGGGGATTTAAGGTTCTTTTATAGTTATATTCCTCGTATCTTATCGTTTGAACGAATTTCCGGTAGTTTGTTTCCAATCATGCGCAATGCGCGTGCGTTATCCATCATGCTAGAATTGTGGCTAGAGTATTTTTTACCTTGTTTCTCTCTCCACACCACTTTTTCATTCGTTCGACGGGCGTTAACCGGACACGACCCTTTCTGTTACATATCCACCCAACAAACATGGGCTTCAAAGGACTAACATTTTTTGCATTCATTTGCCTCATCTCTGCTGCCCGTGGTTATCGGGGTCCTACCAAACCTCGTATGTACATATTTGAATCGATCACATCCATTTAAACGAAAATCATCATCGTCAGATGCTTATACAACAGCAAATGCACTTGTGGTACGCAAAATAAAATGTTCGGAAAATTTGAAGAGACGGAATCGAGTATATACATTTCAAATATTTTTTTGAATTATGTGGTTTAACTTAATTCCGGCTAATACATATTTTAATTGATTAGTATCAATTATATTCATACATATCTTACTGAATAAACATATCGTCATATAATACTTTGTCTTAGTCTACAGTGGTTTATCTTATCATTCTAGGGCTGTACCTCGCGGGTCTTCTTGATTGGTTTTATTTTTCGAAAAGTCTGCTAGACTCGCAGGCTTCTATTACGAAATCTCCTTTTATCGTTTGGTTCACTTTCTCCGCTAAGTCTTCTCCTCTTATCTTCTCCTCTCTGTCGGTCCATGCTTCGACTCCCTCTTCCAGATCTTCGTCCATTTCCTCGTATTTCCATGTGTGATATAGTGTTTCGTCTTCTTTTTCGCATAAACCGCATGGTCTATTCAGTCTGAAGTTGGCTAAAATCGAAAAACAAACTCTCGGTCAGTTCTGAACCGATCCAACTGCCCGATAGCTCATTTCTCGATTTCAGCTAACTTCAGACTGGATCATCGTTGGAAATTCACCCTGTATATAAATTGCTAATTGTTCCAGCTGAAGAGCTTATAATATAAATTGCTAATTGTTCCAGCTCCTTTGTTTATGTGGACTCCTTGGGACACAATTTGGATCGTAATTGCGGTCATTCTGGTTTTGGCGGTTTCTATCTGGGGCTGCTGCCGCTGTTGTCGTAACGGTAGGGAACTATAATATATTGTGTTTCTTTTTCTACTCACGTTATGATTCGTCGATAAATTCCACCGTCGTTTCTCTCTTTGATAGAAATTAATTGACAATATTTCAGC
>JAFFZH010014716.1:0-20249 GCA_018420115.1 Euura saliciscinereae
TCCTAAAAATTGAATATCGTATTCCGCTTGAATGGTAAGTCCTATTGGGCTGAAACTTGGTGAATCTACCAATCTTGGTTCATAGAATGCGAGGAAAAAAATTGAGGCAAATCGATTTTTTCGGGCCCAAACATTCGTTGATAATTGGTGGAATTGCCCATATATCTTTCGGAGAAGAATAGCTCGATAAAAGCTAAAAGTTCCTAAATTTGATTCAGTAAAAATTACTGCGAATAGATACCTGCTTCATGCTTTTCAGTTACAATTGTATACAAACACTGAAAAACTCGACGATATACTGATTCAGGGTGTCGTAGCCGTCAGAGGAATCTGTAAAACAGGAAATAGTCAGTGAATTCGTGCTCATATCCTGGAATTTTTCAATTTGTCGACTACAGCTTGTAAAATTTTCGAAAATATCCAAAATCTCGCACTTTAATCCCAAAGTTACGTTACTTTCTTTGAATCGAAACGTTTGGATTGATCAAATTCGAAAATTTGTCCATTTATATTCGATCGCTAGATTTTTGAGTGAACGCATAGACAACATAGGATGAAGAAGCGACTCTGCATTGTCTTGGAATTTTTAGTTATGAGGATCATTGAATTTTCTCCATATTTCTTAGTCACGCAGGGAACGATAACATTCTTTATCTCACGAGTCGGTCGCTGCCTTTAAGAATGCGGAAAAAGGTGCGTTCATCGTTCCTTAGGAACGGAGCGAATGGAGCGAAACGTGAACTCAGTTTCTACAGACTAGACACTTGATGAACGAAAAAAAAAAAATTCAAAACTTGTTATATCGGAATGTCGCAAATGTTTTTTTCCAAATTTTTTTCGTCATTCTTAATCCTTTGAAACCTTTATAACGCCGTTGCATATCGTAGAAATCGTTAGCGTTGACGCGAAATCAATCATACAAAAAAAAAAAATCTCCACAAAGTATCATGGCGTGGGTCGTATCGTTGACCTTTTTCCACCCACATTCGATTTCAGGGGCGCCACCCATAACTGGATTGCGGTGAAGTAGAGTCACTCGCAATCAGAGTATAATAAATAATCAAACTGATATTACGAAATAACCAGAGGTAATAAATATCAGTTCATTAATTATCGCATTCATGCCATGAGGTTTTTTTTATCGTATTGATTGATCGTTTTGTAACCAGACGATATATATTATTTCAATCGAATAAATCAGTTGATTAATAAATCCATCTCTCATCACATGGGAATTGATAGAATGAGTGGGTTTATAGATTCTATAATTTAATTACTACGTATATGATGCTACTTAGCTCAGAACTGAATCTACTCAAAGGTATACCGTTAATTACACATTGTACCACCTTCTTCCCCCTCTCTTACAACCATATGGCATGGAGTAAATACGGTATGATTCATGTTTGCGAGGGCGGGGTTGACGATCGTTTATTTATTCGATTAAAAATATGTTGAGCAAGTTCAGGGCTACGGGACTCTTGACATATCGATTTACAACGAATATTTTAATGACACTGTCGTTTTTTTAAATAAAAAAAACGCGGAATCTGAAGTGAATTTCGCAAAATTTTAACTCGCTGTTTTCAATTTGCTACAAAAAATCTCAAAAACATTTGGATTTTCATGAAAATTGATACTCGAAGGCTTTTTGGGTCTCTGATCACGAATCTGAAGTCAGATTTGCGAAATTTGAAATAGCGAATCCGATTTGGTGGGAAGAAAAAAACTGAAAAACGTTCGAAATTTCATCAAAATTGGTACTAGAAGGTTTTTTGAACCGCTGATAAAAAATCTGATTGTGAGGTAAAATTTCAAAATAGCCAACAGGAAGTTCAGTCAGTCGAAGCAGCTTCTTTTTTTTTCGTAACCGGTTCTCTCTGAACGGGAATCAAGGGTGAAATTTCTATGACAGTGTCTCTTTGTTCTGACATGCCTCGGTACACGGATTAAGAATCGAGATATTGAATTGATTGAGGCGAATCGACCCAGTTATTGATCGTTCAACCTAAGATCGACGTTTTTTATACTTCTTTCGATCATATCTCTCGACGATATTAAAAAATTTAATTTATCCTTTCAATAATTTCGATCATTCCGAACGTAACAATGTTACTTTTCCCTTTGAACATTTTTTAAAATTAGTTTAATTAAATGATTTTTAGGGCGTCAGGATTTTTAGACCGTGAAACAAACAGATGGACGTTCCGAATTAATTTATAGATTCCGAGAAACCATTTCGAAATAATTTCCAACGATTTCCCAACCAGTCCTGTCACATACAGTTTTCTACAATGATTGATTAGAAGGTTTTCTCATTGCAACATTGATATATGTATATGCATACTGGTTTCTCTCGATACCTGCAACGTTCTCTTAAATGTGGGTGGTCAATTCTCCTCAGCACTAGAAATCGATGATGGTATATTAAATTGATGCGGAGATAGTCCTCGTCCTCCATCCTCCATCCTTCATCCGCGCCCTTGCGGTCTACTGTATAATTACGTGCTAAGGTACGCGGGTATAGGTATGCATGCCCATAGTTTCTACCATTTCGATCAGTATAGAGACATACCAGAAATAGAGCAGCACTGCAGGGACGTAGAAATCAATTAACATCCGTCAGACAGAGTGACACAGACGGTGTGACAGTTTGTTTTATCGTTAGTAACGGTTTTAATCGAATCAACTTCATACTGACAATCCTGCGGATATACTTTTTGCTCTTCTTGCTCAAATTTCAAATACAACGTAATGCCTATCAGAATATCATCTATGTAGCTAGTTGCATAAATAGTTCAGTGCGAATCAGTGATTTATTCAAAAAGCTCTTCAACCTAAGGAAGCTGAAGCTAGCAGTTAAATTTCATGAAAATGTACGTGAAGTAATTAGCATATACTTTTTTTATATTAAAATTCAACTTCTTCACTGTTTCACTGAATATTCATATAACAGTTTTGAAAATTCAAAATCATCCTGAAATTTCATAGCCGAGATTATACTAAATTTCATATACATAATATTCATAAATTTCTAGATGTTTCATAGCAATTTCATTTCAATCACCAGGAATTGTGAATTTCATTCCTGTTCGTAGAAGAAATTTCAAGATATTTTTAACAGTGTAGCAGCCAAAGGTGCTGATTTCAATTAAAATGAGACAACGAGAACAGAGAATTTGAATTTTGTGAAATATCATGTGAAGGAATACTTCCATAAAATTATAGACATGAATCTTGACTGTGTGATTTTATTCAGGAAAAGTTTGAAATGTCTGGCAGGTAACTTCAGCTTCATTCCAACCTGGAGATACTGGAATAAATTACGTTACGTTCGATGATGATCGCATTTTAATTGAAACAGATTCAGACATATGAATTGATTCCCTTCCATATTAGATAGAAAAATTAAAATCGATCAATAATTTTACCTAATCGACGAGCGTCGAAGTAGCTGACTCAAATTTGAAAATAATGATGATGATGCGATATTCTTTTAGGTACCTACTTTTATTTCTGGATTAAAAAATGTGACTGTTTCTGAAGTCTGCAAACTTGAAAAATTCGATACTTCACTTTTTTTGTTACGATAGTTCGAAGAAAATGATGAACTGATTTGAAGTGACTTTAATTTACCCGAAGTCAATCGAATTCGACTGACTTTATGTAACTTCAGCTGATTTCAAAAGACTTTGAATGACTTGAACCAACCTAAAGTCACTTGAATTTGATTTTGCAATGTTTGACGCTCACCTTCAATAATCGATGAGACAATAAGCAGTCAAGATTCTTTTTTCCGAAGTCATACGATCAGCCACTGTTTGGATATAAACGAAGAAACTTTTGATCAAATTTCCTAATTTGTGGATAAACGGCAAATTGTTATAGTCCTGCAGTTCTGCAATTCTGCAGAATGTAGGGATTATCTCTCTCTGTGTGAAAACATTTGAACTGCATAAATTTTACCATCATTTGCATTTCACGTGTATACACATGCTGCCTTCTATATTTAGGTACTCTGACTCTGAATGGATTAGCTTATCGTCTGTCAACCTGATTTGCATTATGCTAACTCCGCTGCTGCGGAGCTGAGGTCCTCGCCTTTTGCTCATGCTCTTTCTCCTCTTCTCCATCCTTCGCGCGGTTTACCTCGTGCAAAGTTACAGGTAATCGAGGTAATTCGTAATTCTTGGTTAACTTGATTCAGGAAAGAAAATTTCTAATTAACGTTTTCAGGCTCATTAACCATACGTGAATAAAAAAAATTAGGACTTTCGAACCCTTCGGGAAGAATTTCAGTCAGTCTTATAATTTTTTTTTTTTTCATTTTTTTTTCACACTTTACACTCGCGAAAATATATAATTAAGAGCTTATTAGCGTTCTGCATAGGATAAAAAGTAACGTACAATTTGTAAGTTGCATCGTTATATCGCGTCTTCACAGACAGACTACCAGATATACCTACTAACGAATTAAATAACCATTCATATAAACGCGTTGCTACTAATTAACTTTATATTTAATTAACGCCTTCTCAATTTTTCCATACTTGCGCGATTAAACGAGCCAACTGCGACGCCCGCACTAAACACTGTACTAAAAGGGGGAAAAAATAAATAAATTTTCATATTTTATACCGCAGAGTGCAGACAGACTCAGAATTAACGACAACTCGACAATATTCATTCTTCGTGGCAATTTTTATACTGGGTAAAATTATCGGGAAACAAATTCGATTTTGTCTGTTGAAAATTGATGAATAATCGTAAATTCGTGTACCTCAACGATTTTGTTCAGAATTGTTGAATAGTTTGAACTGGACAGGTTCTTGAGGGCAAAAATAAAATTAAACCGCGTTCGTTGGATGCAATTAACGGTCCTCCGTGAAGCGGTGCAGTTGCATCGTGCATTTCATCACCATTGACAATCGAAACGTTTTTTTTTTTTTTTTTTTAATTAAAATTGAAACGTGTGTGTGAGTATAAAGGCTTCTTGCACATGTGGAAAATACAGGAAATCGAGTGTGTCATCATCCCAGACATTGCTTTTATCTCCTTTTATCTCCTTCAATTAATTAATATTAATAAAAAGACTCAGACCTCAGGAACCGACGGAGTTGAACAAGATCGAGAGATCTAGTCTCAATACAGAATCTGATTTATTCCGTGATAATCACATCGAGATTCATTTTTCAATCGAATAATACGAGTACCTAGTGAAAAGGCAAAAACCGGAAAAATATAGGATAAGTGAACATCTTTCATTCTTTCATCCTCGAATTGAATATATTTTTTGAAAGACACCGTACGAAACAATTTTTTTTGTGAAAGTACCGTAACTGAAGAATGTCGTTCTAAATTTTTGCGAAAAAATATTGAAAATTGAAAACGTTATGAATTTTTTAGTAGAAAACCGTGTTTTTACGAACACTGGTTTTTTTTCACTTTTTTTTTCAGTGCTCAAAAACAAAAAATTTACAGTTTCATCGATGAAAGAATATTTTTCAACATTCAAATTACGTCTCTGAATTATAACGCATTCGGTAATGTGTTAATATAAAATAACAATCAAAAGTTGAAAGACGAAGAATGAAGAATTACCTTTGACTAGGTAATGTAATCCATCTTCTGGCTAAAAAAGAAAAAAAAAACAATAAAAAAACAAATTTAAAAGAAAACTAAAGTTCCTTCTAAAATGACTGACGATGAAACTAAGAAAACCTCGTATCGCGAGTGAGTATAAAGACAGAAGATAAAAAACAGTGTGTGAAATTAGGACGAGCAGGAATAATCGGGCAGAGGTCGCCGTGGCGGGTTTCACGGTGACCGCCAATAATGGCTCGGCGGAGTCGCGCTTCTATTTGGAGCGTCTCCAGCAGCAGCAGCATCAGTATCAGCACCAACAGCAAATTGATTTACGACAGCATAATTTGCCGAATCATCAGCCACTCGGATACGTCAGGGAAACAAACGGCAAGGATCTACCCGAGGTTCCTCCCCGCAGGGATGACCTCGTTTACGTTCACTGCGCCACTACCGAAGACGAGGTCGAGGATGACGAGGAGGAACCGTCGGCCGGTATACGCAGGTCGAGGTCCTGGCTTTGCTGCCCTGGCGATCGACGAGGCGACAGAACTATTCCCATTCAGGTCGAAGTCGATAACAGAGATCGCGAACATAATGTGAGTCAATTGAATTCAAGAGACACACCGATCAACTTTGAACCACTAATGATGCTGATTTAGTCGATTCTTCAAATTTTAGTGGGACACTATCAGAGCCAGTTGGTCAAAGAAAAAAAAATTCAAGATTTTGAGCCTGATTTTTGCATAATTTTTGAAAAATCTCCAAAACTGGTCTGTGAATTAGAAGACTCATCGTCAGACTCAAAATCGGCCTATTTTAAGGTGTTTTTGATTTTTTTTTTTTAGGAAACATACACTACTAGGTAGCGATGACAGTTTTTAATCAAACTTATGCTAATTATTGTCAGTCCAGTCAAATCAGATCAAAATATAGCGAATAATGAAGTTAATTAGCGAAATTAGCAAGGATCTATAAATTGGTAGAGACTTAAATTCAGTTTCTTTTCATCATATCTCGAGAAATATTGATCCTATCGTCACGGAGGTCATTATAAAAAATGAAGCTTACTAAATTCCCTACAAGAAAGGTTTGATACGTTTTTCTCGTATCTTCGATAGTTTGTCTCTAGTACACCAGAGAAAACGTATATACGTAAAAGAAATGGATTCGATTTTGATACAATTCGCTTAACAGAGTAAAAAAAAAAAAACACAGCTCAAAAATCGATCATTATTTCAAAATTGATTACAACATCAAACATTTCGTATTTCGTAAATCAAGTTTTGTGTTAATTTTGTATCCATATCGATTTTTTTTCACCTAAAAATTTACCAAATTTTTATATTTTTCTTTCGGTTTTCCTCATTTGATGTAGACCACAAATATTCCTAGGATTTTTAGGTCATGGTATCCGCAGGAATGTGATCTTCGAAGATAATTTAAAATTTTATCGATGAATTTAACTTCTGTTAAAGTTAATAGTTTTGCGAGACTAGGAAGAGCTTGACTTTCTGGCTCAGTTAGTTGTATAAAAGAAGTCGACTACTCCCCGCTCTCTGTTTCTTCTCCACTATCAATTACAGTGAGTAAGGTTTACGGCGGTGTTCAACCGTATAATTCACGCTAGTGTAATCCTGTCGTCGAGAAGATTTAGGCGATTAATCGAAATCCCAATTTCAACTGGAGGAAAACAAACGTGGGGAAGCTAAATTCCTCTTATTTTTCGCCCACACATCTCCGACGTCGAAAGAAAAACAAAAACGACAATTTACTTCTTCTTCGCCCTCATTTTCCAATTTTCTTGAACACCGAAATTATTTTTCCGGTAAAACTGGGCGTGCGAAAATCCTATTCCCTCTAACTTTTTTTTTTATCGATATCCCGTATCACGGCGAGAGAATGCGAGGATTAAAGTTTAAAGAGGAGGCAACAAGAAGTTTGTAAACCGGGAAACGAGGGGCGCCACGCCTTCGGAATACGGCAAAAAACTACACGCAGAATCCCATTATCGGTTTCTCGTTTCTCTCCTACAGTTGATTCAAGGATTCGCGGAATCGCGTCTGTAGTTATCGCTTTATTTCAACCGGTTTTTCATTTTCTTTCCTCTTCCCACTTTCCTATAAAATTCCGGTTGGTGCGTCGACTTCGCCGCGTTAGCCACTAGCCTCGGCGATCGATGCTTCCAGGCGAAAGTCGTAATTTCCAGGATTAAAGGATCCTGGTGCTGCTCCTTTCGCCACGAGAGAAGACGAGGAAGACACGCTTTTGTCATTTCCGCGCGGATCCTCCCACACGCCTTTTAAGTTTAAAAAGTAGCATTTTTTTTTCCTTTCATCTATTGTATTAGTACAATCTTTTGCGAAAGTTTTCGCGCAAACATAACTCAAAAATTGGCAAAATTGAGCTCAGAAGAGCCAAAAGTGTGAGATGAAGCGCGACACAGTTTCCTACAGTAACACGTTTCCTGTTATACTTTTGCCACGATAACTCGAGAACGCCTCAAGATATCGACTTGATTCTTTTTTCTAAACGAAGATATCAATCAGTTTCACAGATTGAACCGACGTCTGTAGAGAAAAAATAATTTTTTTGGTACCGACATAACAATTAATGTGGCAAATTTTCCGTGGTTTTTAAAATATTTGTCGCTATTTTCATAATTTTCATGTTTTTCTCAAATTCTTCGGTTCAATCTAGGGAAACGAATCCTCTGAATGGAATGCCGTTTGAAAATTGCGAAAATTTGAATCCGGGTACTTGGAATCGTGGCAATAATTTTTTCACGAATAGCACTGATTTTCATCGACAAAATTGTGACAAACGATTTGAAACTGAGAAAAATTGGCTATTTTTCTTCAATTTTTCATAAACGGTATTTGAAATTTTACCCCACTTTCAGCGGTCATAGCCTAGCTTATAGTCCCCTAAAACCACCACGAGGCGCGAGGCCCGAAAGAAGCCGAAGACGAAAAGACAATGAAACGTGGGATGAGGGCTCCCATCAATCACTCAACTCTGTTATATAACCCTAACCTATTACGCAGCGAACTGGGGCGGCGGGTGGCTAATAACTCGTGTAACGAAAACCGGGGGAGATTGGATCTTATTAAAAAATATAAAGTGTGCGATATATAAAATAAGAAGGAGATTGAAGATCGGAGATGTGAATAACTTGTGACGGGTTAATTGAGCGGAAACTGTGAGAGTGACGGGATACCCGGGAAAAACATGATTTTTTTCATCTTCGGATAAGATTTCTGTTAAATTCGATGGATTTTCGTCTCTATCGAATCATACGATATATCGACTTTTATCGATATTGATTCACAATATGATACATTAAATTACATGAAACGATATCAGACTATATCGATTTTTTCCACAATGAAATTGCATGTTTCTTAATTTTTATATGATTTCATAAAGTTTAAACAGTTTGGGACACAAATAATTTTATATAATTTGATGAAATTTAATATCTGTGATACAGTCTCACACAATAAATTCGATATTTGATAGGGACAAGATGAAGATAGAATTTCATAGAATCGGAACAAATTTTGTCAATTTCTGATGAAATTCAATCCATCAACTAATTTTTTTCCCGTTTTTCCGTTTCTGTTATGTACGAATAAAAACGTTATTTCAAATTTCATGAAACGTTATCATGTGGTAAAAAATTCGTAACTCCGCCAAATTTCGATTCATCAAAAATCTGTACAAATTTCAAGCCGATCGGACGAAACGTTGCGATGAAATCGTGACAGCAAATTTCGATGCTGCTCTTTCAGTGGCCATAACAGCCCCAATTTTCAAGTTACAAAGTCGATTTTTTTTTCATATTGAAGCTGGAATTTCAATCTTCGAAATCGTATTTTTTATATTTTTTTCACTTCATCAACCCCCACGGTACAGCGTTTTGGGATTCGCAACTTGCAAACCAATTCAGAAAAAAGCTCACTAATATCCTCATTTAATCTCACTATGTATTCTTCTCGCCAATGTCTCCTCCGGAACATATAGATCCTTGTTAATTCCTTATTTCGCGTTTCCATCCTCCGTCCTCCACCTTCTTCTCTTTTTCCTGACAGTTCCTAAGAAAGGCTTGTTACCTAGTGATTTATAACTATACTGGTATGACAGTCCCGGTGTGCCAGCCTCTCAACCACACTGTCCGCGGTTCTCTTCTCATTAGCTACGTGTGGCTTTTTACCCTGCCTTTTATTTTCCTTTCTTACCCCTCTTCGGTTTCCTTCTTCAACCAACTAATTGCCCGCACGTACGGTAGACTTATCTCGACTACACCGTAGGGGTGCTACGTGAATCTTTCCTGTTTGAAAAAAAAGAGACTATTAACAAAAAAAAAAAAAAGGAGCTCTTCGAGGCTTACACATAAGCGTTTCAGCTTAGCGCCTCTCAAAGACACGGCTTTGCCTTTCTTTACTTTTTATAGCGACGTAATCGTCGCCATAGCTAAAAGCTAGTGGCTAGAATACTAGCTTCCTTCACGCAGAAGAATATCCTCTTTCAAAGTTTTTCTCCTACAAAACCATGGCTACCTGAATTAACGTTGCATTTTATCATTCGAGTTACTCCAAGCGAATACTAGCCACGCATGTAATTCTTCACAGTCGGAAAATCGGGGATGTACGCTCTTTCATATAATATTCGCTGCTTCTAGAGCTTTTTCGAAGATTCTTACATTTCTGCGAGTCTGCTAAACTGTTTCTTTTCAAGAATCCAATTTTCAATCATGATTATATCTTGAATTATTTCGTCACTATAGAATCACGTGAACTTCATCAGGGTGTCTAGCTGTCAGGAAATTCGAAACACTGAATATTTTCAACTGGAAAACCGGGAAATGTCAGGGAATTCGATACGACATTGACACTAGACACCTTGATTGCATTGGGAAATCAGTAGAATCAGTTTTCACTGATCTAAAATTTTCGGATTCAAAGAGTTTTTCTGGTTTATTCCAATGGATCCAATTAAATTGTGTGTCGCAAGTAATTAACGTGGTCTGGATAACAGAGTCCATATCTTCTATAGTTCTGTGTAGTTTAATCACCACAAACTAGTAGGTAAATTGGTAGGTAAATAGAATCGAAATTTGTACCCTCGAAAAAGCCTTATAATCGGTAAAATCAATCAATCGTCTATAAAGATCACTTTGAGATCGTAGATAATTAGAAAAAAATCGACTCTGTTTCAATCACAAGTCTATTAAAAAAAAGTCTCTTAATTATTTATTAAATATACTCGAATTACACAAAAACGTATCATTGGACGAAAAGTAAGCTGAAGAAAATAATTGACCGATTAAAAATTCACGTTCTTCAATTGTGAAGCATCGTGCTCTAGATCTGTGTCGCGAATGGGTATTCAGCGGAGACTGCTATTCCTTTTTCATCCGTAAATATAAGCATGAAATACGCATACAGGCACTGCAGGAATTCTATAGAATGTGTCAAAAGGCCGCGGTGCCAATGGGGGTACGATTTCAATGGGAGATAGTCTAGGACAGTAATTGCAAGTGGAATGAGCTTTTTTTCGCGACCTCTGTGGAAAATCGCCCTTTATCCGTATCTTCTTCGTTCTCATCTTTGAGCTACAAAACTAGGACACCCAATCTCGAAACGACCTACATTTTGATATCGGGGTCGGGGCTCGGTTCGAGGCTACACGTCTTATTTCCTTAAGGTTTTATCAACGAGCCCGTGAATCCAGGCCGAATTTGCTGCAGCGTTACCTCGGTAATCAATAGCGCGAAAACGGTGGTGTATATACCGACCCATGGATGCAGTTTGCGGTCTGTCATTGTCGGAGTTGGACGTGGCCAGTCCAAAATTAACAGACTTCGAAAACAACGTTTAGTATAAGAATCTTAATTACGTCCCCGCACCGATATGCATGGGAAACTCAATACCCGTATAACCTGATACAGGCTTTAAGAATGTTCAGTACCTCGTGCAGGTACCTAGTCGCGATCACATCCGGCGAAATTCTACACCGGGGAGAAGATAAACTTGATGGAAATTGTGAAATAACCGTAGCAACTGTTCGATGCAGTGAAAAGACGGTCTATGGTCAGGGGAAAGATAGAGAAAAGTTAGGAAAAAGTTGAAAAAGAAACTAAAAATGGCTAGAAATGGTCAGAAACGGTGAGGAAAGGTGAGAAAACAATCAAGAAACTTGAAAAATGATCAGGAAAATCAAGGAACTCGATAAATGGTCAGAAAAAGTAAGGGAAAAGTTCGGAAACTCAAAAATGACCAGGAAAAGTCAAGGAATTGAAAAAAAAAATGATGAGGAAAAGTGATGTTACTCGAAATGTGGTCAGAAATGGTAAAATCAAGAAAAGTCAAGGAAAGAAAAAAATGGTCAAAACAAGTCAAGGAGCTGGAAAAACGGTCAGATAAATTAAGGGAAAAGTTCAGAAACTTGAAAAATGGTCGGAAAAAAAATCAAGAGAGGTTCAAAAAACTTGAAAACGGTGGGGAAAATTAGTTGGATTAAAGAAGAATGGTCAATAAATATCATAGAAAAGTCAAGAAACGTAAAAAAATGGTTAGCAAAAGTCAGCGGAACAAAAAATCAAGGAAAAATTGAAAATGGTCAATAAAAATTCAAGGAACTTGAAAAAAGGTCAAATAATTTCACAGAAATGTAAAAAAAAATTGGAAAATGATCAAAAGGAACAAGAAACTCAAACAATGGTCATAAATGATAAGCAAAGAAAAAGTAACGAGATTGAAGAAGAATAGCCAAGCAGGAAACTCCGGTGAACTTTTTTTACTGCAGTTTTTAATGTCCACCACGACGCAGTAAATGTGGTCTATTTTATAGCATTTTATGTAATACGCTATGCTGCTCCGCATTTCTGCAATCGGGTTAATGACAGGCGCGACTTGGCACAAAGTCAAATTCAGAACGAGTACAGGAAGTCCCATAAGCTGGTTTCTTCTATCAAGATTCACGAACTCGAGACTCACCGGCGTCTGTAAAGTTATATACTATCGTAATATTTCACACGCTCTGCTCCCAGTATGGAGTGAACAACAACAGTAAAACAACGAAAAAGATAAGAACATAGAAAAAAAAGTATAAAGATAAGAAAAATGAAGGAACTTATGACAGACGCCATTATGATTTCTCGAACAACTAATTACACCAAGCTGTATACTTAATGAAATCCTTCAGGATGATAGAAAATGAATAAAAAATGTTCTACCTCAACATTCACACGGTTTTAATCAAAAAGCTTCATTTATTTCTTCGTCCGAACTTCGTTACATTAAAATAATTATCTGAGAAGGTATATTTGCGACAGTAACGACGATACAGCCTGAAGTTAGCTATAGAAGTCTAAAAGCTTGTTTTTCGATTCTATAGCCAACTTCAGACTGTATCGTCGTTGCAAATTAATTCACCCTGTGTATAATTAACGAAAATCGATTCTCTCACGATTATGATTTATGAACAAGTCGGTACGAGCTTGGGACACGGGCTGACTTTGCAACGAGGTGGTGCCATCGTGCAAACTCTTCCATCTGGACACTGAGGTGCTTCTTCGCAGTTTTTTCCCGGCAAATGAATGTATTCTTTCTCAGATCCACCCTCGGATGCTGATGAAATCTTCGCTGACATTATAGAGGGTAGAATTATCGCCAGTATGAGCACCAGGAAGCACCAATTATAAACGCCTTTATTCATCTTCAGCTATTTTGGTACCTGAAAAACAATTTTAAAAACGTTTTTATCAAATCGACGTCTTAATTATCATATTCGATGATTTGGGGATGAAGAAACGCGTCGATCAAAATCGAATTAATAACGAAGCCCTGAGGCTGACACCTGATTTTTCGTACCTGATTCTTTGCTTCTACGTTCGACACTGATGATACGAACGATCTGGACAGTCATATATATAGTCCATCCACAGTTTAAGACTGTACCTGTATATGAGGTAGTACATTTCCGGTGAATAAAAAAAAACAACACTGCACGGGTAATCCTTTGTGATCGTCACGTCTGACCGCGCCTTCAAGGTTCCCGGACGTTTCATCGCTAATTATCACAGGGTCATGAGTAGATATACCACTAGACGACAAATTATATTCTATCTTGTTCTCCAATTAATCTTGGCGTCAATCAATTATCCCATCAAGTTCGTAGAATCTTTTGAAAAATCATTCATGCTTCTTCAATTTTTCAAATAAAATTCTTTACAAGACGATGAAACACTTTCTGTGGGGTCCTGACGTCATAATTCACAATATTTCACTGTCATATCCGAATAACCCCTGACGTATCCTTCGATAGAAAAGGAAGATTAGGCGATTCAAAGTGTAAAGATTGAGTCCTGAGTTCCCACAGACGACACCAGATGGCGAGTTTGCTACACTGAATAGTGACGTCATAGCGTGGCGCGAAAGAAACACCGTTTTGAACTTTAAATTGACGAATTATTCCATTCAATCGATAGAATGATGATATTAATTATTTATATACATATTTTCGATCACCTTGATTATTATATAAATATTATAACATATATATAAATTTTTCTATTTTGGTATTGTTTCAGCTCCACGCGGCAGCTCTTTCTTCGTTGCGGTCCGAAGTTGCGGAATTAAAATCTCGACTACTGGTTGCAACCAGGGCGCGAGAAGCATCCGACGCGGCTTTAATAAGGGCTGAAAATCAGGCCACCAGGGCGGAACAAAGGGTCGAACAACAGGCTGCCAGACACGAAGAAAGACTGACTGAACTACATTCTGTAATCGCAGAGCTCAGCAGGCAACATGAACGACAAAGGGCCACCGTTATCACAGAGGAAGATGAATCTGGTACGAAACAAAAGAATCATACTAACATTGATGAGCCATTCTTCTGTTTTTTCTTTCGCAAACTTGTCTCATTTCAAAAACGGATAACTTTGCCAAAAATGTGGATAGACATTGAAATGACGTTTTTAACGTATGTGATCCACATCTGTTTGTTCCTTTATTTTACGATACGTCGAACTTTTTAGGATATTTTTTTAATCAATGCCTCATAACTCGGAGAAAAAAAAATCGCAGGGCAATTGTAAAAAATGTGTTTTCAAGGGAATATTCGGAGCTTGAAATGGTTCATTCCTGAAATCCCGAAAAAAAATTCGACCATCCTGTACAGCAATTTGAAGTTTAAGTTCAATATACGAATTCGTCACAGGTGACTTCAAACCGGCATCACTTCTGGACTAATTAGTCTAGATCGAATGTTAAAAAAGTAATTTGAAGCAGAAATTTCAAGCTTTAAAATGAGTCCTGAACCATCCGTCTATCTACATTTTTCACGAAGTTACACGATTTTGAAATAACAGAACTTTTGGAGGAAAAAAGTGGACATTGCAATTAAATTCAACGAATCAGAATTAGAATATTTTCAGATTCTATTTTCAAATTCTTTAGAATACTAAAAAAATGTGTGAAAAATGAAATTTCGATTTCGATTTCGATTAAACTTTTTTCGTGATAATTAAGTTGCGAGTGAAACCCGAACAAATTCGAAATTACTTCGTGGTTAACGATGTGAGGGTATTTTCCAAAAGAAATCGAGACCAGCAGAGATGCCGAAGGATCTATTACAAACCCGGTCGAAGGGAGCGAGGCCGGAGGAGATCTTCACGGCGACGGTGATCGAACCCTGGGTGATGCGGATTCCAGTTGTTGCGGTGAAATCGAACACCGTCCCACTGAGGTGAGTCCAAGTCAATTTCCAATCCTCTCCTTTTCGATCAAATTTCTTCACTCATCGGTCAATAATTAATTAACTAATTAGTTAATTGACGTAAATTCCGTCAAACTCGTTTCCCTCGATTCTAAAAATAAAATTCTAATATGAAGAATCGCGAGGTGCTAAAAATTGCTCTTTTTGCGAATTTTATGTAGGTATACTCCATAATTATAATTTAACAGCGCTAAGCCAATGGCGATGGTTAATTGCCAACAAGATTAAGAATGATTATTCAAAGTTATTTAAGCTAATTAGCAACCGCGCGCGGCTGAATAAAGTCTGAGGATAATCATAAAACGGGCGAGTTCGTTCATACATGCGAAAATTAAGAGTGAGGATTACAGAAGATAAGAAAGAGAGACGGAAATGAGTTTGAAAAAAAACTAAGAAGAATTAGTATGATTTCTCATCTCGAAGGCTGTAAATAAAGAAACTTCCTAATGATCACAATTCTACGTGGAGGTATATAATTTAAAAATTTATGGTCTCACAAAACACTGTAATCATCATTCATTCGTTCATTACTTCCATGCACAGAATTACCCAAGAAGCGTACAGAGTCTCAGTCAAAAGGAAACTAATTTTCTTTTTAGTGTCATAATTTTGCCACCTAATTCAAATTCAATCATTATAACATATTTATTTATTGTAACAGTCAATCACAACTCAATAAAAATCGTCAACGTTCGAAAGTATCAAGTTTAAATTATTCAGACAATAATTAGAATTTTGTTTAAATTTGATACAGAATTGGTTTTAGCTACTAGAATTCATGATGAAAAAAATTGATCAATATTGCCTCCCTGCACAGAATGGAAGGGAAACCTTGGAGAGTCCGGCGGCTCTCCCGACTCCTGAGCCCACCCAGCAGGCCGCATCGTGTCAAAGTGTTGTCGTAGCTGCTCTCCAGGACGAGGTGAATGCCTTGAAGACGGAAATTGCTAGCTTACAGGTTCAACTTACTCAGTACAAAAATCAGGGACAGAACAATTTACCTCAGACACGGAGCGACTCTCCCAGACGGGATCTCAGGGTACGTTCATTCCCTTTAACTGCGTTAAATTGTGCTTCTGTGTTTAATTATTTTATTTATTTAATTGCAGATACGTGGAAACGCCAGTTCGCCGGAACCTCTGACCGCCCCCTGCTCGCCGTTGTTGCCTCCTCTCCAGACACCTCCGACCAAAACTATTTCCAGGGAGGAGGCGCCGATCCTGAAAATGGCTGAGAGAGTTAGACTGAAACGTACGGACGAGAGACACATCACTGGACCGGACATAACGAATCTCGGAGTGAGTTTTCCATCCATCAAAATCTGTTCTCTCTTTTTTCTGTTTCTGATAATTCACGCCCTTTTTATTCCAGGTCTGTTCGACGATGGTGGCGGAGCACCTGGTCTCCGATCTCCTAGAGCAATCCAATTTACAGGAGCTGAACGGTTCGGAAAGGCAATTCGAAGTCGAGACGGAGAGATTAAACAGCAGACTCGAACACGCAAGAGCCAACAACGCTGTCCTCGCCCTTACGCTGCATGAGAGCAAAGCTCAGTGCGATAGGTGATGGATTTATTGATTAGTCTTTGAATTATTTGTTCATTAACGATTCTCCTTCTCCGTCTTCAGGCTCAGTCTCCTCGTCGGAAAGTACGAATCAAATGCGACCGCGTTGCGGCTGGCTTTGTCTTACAGCGATAGAGCGATAGAAGCCTACGACGTTCTGGTGGCTCTGCTGGAAAGCGAAATCGCTCTGTCTACAGACAGGAGTAACGTGACGATCGATAACAGAAGAACTGCGGAGAATGTTGCCTATCACGTTCTGAACAGGCTTGAGAATGATTGTACAGCTTTGGGAGCGCCGTGGGAGGATAGCATGGTTTTGTCCGACGAGTAGGTTTTGTATAAACTTGAATAGAATAGAGAAATTATTGCTGCGAGACTCTTTGTGATAGTTTTATTGTGTTTTATTACTCTTGTATAGTTCAGAAGTAACTTGGGGCATCGAGGAAGAGAAGAGACTGAGGAGACACATCACGAGGATGAAAGGAGACCGGGCTATGGTCAGATCGACGGCTGTTGAACTTGAAAGTGTTCACGCCGAACCGTTGAACTCGAAGAATACTATATCCTTAGCCGAGGCTAGGAAATTAGACTTAGAAACGGCTGTTCTTATGCAGGTTCGTCGATGTTGAAGGAAGAAACGAAATAGATCAGACTTTGAATTAAAAATGATCAGAGAATCAGACTTTCAAGACCAAAAACTAATGAGATAAACGAATATTCAGGGAAAAGAAACCAAAACAATCAAATTTGTTAAAAAATGAACCCAAATAATGAAATTTTTAAAGAAAAACCGACAAACATCACATTTTTTTAGATCAATCAGAAAGGTTGAATTATATATTTAAAAAAAACTATCAGACTTTTAATCATAAATGATCAAAAGAATCAGATTTTCAAGAAGAAAAAGGAAATAATCGAATATTTAGATAAAAGAAACCAAAACAATCAAAATTAGCGAGATTTTATGAGTGAAACGCACTGAAATCACGTTTTTGAGATCAAAGTCAGTTTTTTTTTAAACAAAACAAGTCCAGTCAAGAGTTTCAAATACCTCATTGTGATTAAGCATTTAAATTTCTCATTTATTATTCCCGTTTTAAGTCTGAACGCATTGAACCAAATTCTACGGTACCGGAGGACTCGATTCATGCAAATAACTTGATTATAAACGATCAGAACGAATTATGTGATGCTTTTTATCGATGTAGGAGCTAATGGCGATGAGAGAGGACAAGGCTGAATTGAGAGCGAGGGTTTTTCTACTGGAAAAAGAACGAGCCACCATAGAATTAAAGCTCGGTGTTCAAGATACTCAAATTGCTGCGCAGTACGCGGCTATATTGCATCTGCAAGAGCAGCTCAGAGACATGGAAGCTATGCCGGCGATAGCAGCTAATAAGGTATCGCAGAATGTACAGATTTTGGAGTTTTGAAGAATAAGAGAATATCCTTTCGTTATACAATCATTAATTTTTATTGATTCGTCGAAAAGGAACACCTAATGAGCGACAACGAGAGCGAAGGGATAGAGTCCGAGCTGATAGAAGCGCTTGGGAGAGAAGCGAGGCTGAAAGATCGCCTACAGGAGCTTGTCTCAACTTTTGACAAGGTCTACGCCAATCTTGACCTCCGACATCTTCAGTCGGACGAACTCGTCAAGGATTTAAAACGAGCTAATGGGTAAAAAATACAATCTTCGAATTGTAGAAAAATATTCATTCATTTTCTGATTACTGGTTTCTTTCGATGAGAATTTTTTTCCAGTATTCTGACCTCGAGTTTGAAAGGAAAGAGAAAAATCTGTTGAGTTTTTCACAAAATATTGTGGATATCGATAGGAAATTATGAAGTCACTAAATGTTAATTTAATATTGCTTGAGTAAATTAGGTTCAAAAATTCTTGGAAAAATTAAAATTTTCCACGAAAAATAATAATTGAAAATAATTCGAAAATAGTATTCCCTAGAATTTTTCAATTCTAAATAAAAAATCTCTTGTCTCCCTCGGTTAAAATTTCCCCCCAAACAAATGCTTTCTTTTTTCTCTGTCTCGCAGAGCGCTGGTCCAGTCGATGGAAAAATCAAAGAAAAAGTATCAATCAAGACTGAAGAAGCTCGAACAACAGATGTTAGAAATGGTAGAAAGACACGCGTCTCAGGTAAGGAATAAAAACCTCGAATAAAATAACAACATATTTCATAAATTATTACAACGTGTTTATTCATTTATTTATTTTTATTATTCGTTACATAATTAGTTTTCTATAATCGCCGACTAAGCAAAACAACCGGCGATTCGATTCACGTAACGCCGCCCTGTTTCTCCGTCGTTCTCAGCTTCGTCTCCTGCCTCTTTAGCTCCTTTTCTATCAGCTCGTTCAAATCGTCCAAAGGCTTGTAGTAATAATGAACGGTCTGAGAACCGGCGAACATAGAGAGCATCGCAGCGGTGAAGAACGAGATGTAGCGAGGCCACGAAACCCCAGCAGGCATTCTTGCGCGGTTTCGGTTCGACGATAGTCTTTTGTTTTATTTTATTTATCATACGGTCGAAGCTCTGGCCTCTTTCTCCTCTAACGCGTTTTGAATTTGTCGTTTTTTGAACGTTTTGTAAAAATTTGTCTGTCCGACGGTCCAGTTTATCATAGTAAACTCAAGTGCGGCACCGAAGCAGAAGAATATAGGGAGGAATCTGTAGCGTCCGAATATTTTCTCACCCGGCCACTTTGACAGAACGTATCTAATCCCATCGGTCAAAGAATATCGTGAATAGTTTCTTCTCCTTTTGACCAACATCACGATATAACAGAGCACATCTCGGCAGGTCCAGTCTAGCGGACGACTAACCGACCATCGACGCCATTTTGGATATCGAATGCTCGATGTATTCGACGCGCAGAACGTCTAGTGCGCAGGCGCGGGAAATACGAATTATGAAATAGGAGCATTTGATGGGATTTAATGGTTCAAGATTGATTTGATGGTTCCATAATGGACACAGAATGATAAAATTGCGAGACGAGCTCAAAATTTCGAACGAATATGCACCGGAAAGCCATAATTCCGAATTCGAAAGTACCGAATGGTATAATTCCAAATTTACAAATTCCACAAAACATGATTCCGAGCTTAACTTCGACTAAAAAGCACCGAAGTAAAAGTTTTGCACGGTTTTGTCGAATACTTACTGGAAAATACCGTCCAAAACATTATTTCGGTACTTTTTAATTCGTAATTATGGCCTTTTTGTTACTTTTGAATTCGTAATGATGGCCTTTCGGTACTTTTTAATTCGCAATTATGCCTTTCGGTACTTCTT